>PPKZ03000063.1:0-29715 GCA_003707675.3 Ambrosiozyma philentoma
ATAAAAAATATATTTATAACAACAAAAAAAAAAAAAAAAAAAAAAATCAAAAAAAAAAAAGAAAAAAAAAAAAAAAGGAAAAATAAAAAAAAAAAAAAATGAAAAAAAAATAAAAAAAAAAAGCAAAGAAAACGGGAAAAGAAAAAACAAAAAAAAAGAGAATGGGGGGGGGGGGAGAAAGAGAGAGAGAGAGAGAGAAAAAAAAAAACTAAAAATTCAAAATAAGACAAGCAAGATAAAAGAGTTAGGTAATTAAAAAAAAGTAAGCAATGACTAACAATGTAAATTGAACTAAAATGATTAAGCTCAACGTATACCAAGCAGATAGTAATAAAGTCAGAGAATAAACATACCCTGAAACATCGAAAAAAAAATAATAATAAATGTTGAATGGCAAAAGCAATAAAGAAAGAAAAAGATAGTAATTCTATAGTAATTTACATCACCAACAAAAAGAATTTCATTAACAAAACATTCATTAACATCCATAAACTAAAAACACATCACAAGTCAGAGATAAGGGCAAAGAGCAAATGCCTAATATTGCTGAATGAAAAAGCATCACATCAGAAATTATCTCTGTTGTTGACCCTGTTGTTGTTTTCTTTGACCTTGGCCACCACTAACAACTCTTTTTCCCTGCTGTTGCTGTTGCTGTTGCTGCTGCTGTTGTTGCTGCTGCTGCTGTTGTTGTCCCTGCTGTTGCATAAACCCTGGTGGCATCATATTTGGAGGAGGCATACCACCCATCATACCAGGCAATGGCATTCCTGGAGGTAATCCAAATTGGCCATTACCACCTAATTGACGGTTGTTCATAGCACCATTACCGCCATTCATTGGAGGAAGAGGCATGAATTGACCATTTGGACCCATTTGCATTGGTGGCTGCATGCCTGGTGGAAATTGACCTTGAAATCCAGGTGGTGGTGGAAATGGAAATGGGAATTGGGGTGGTTGTTGCTGACCAGAAGGAATCTGTTTGTTTTGACCTCCAGGTGGAGTTGATTTACCAGAAATCTTTTGTTGTTGATTGCTGTTATTTGACGAGCTACGTTGCTGTAATTGAGGAGGGGGTTGGAATTGAGGTATTGCGAAACCAGGTGGGAATTGGGGTGGTTGTTGCTGACCTTGACCTGGTTTGCCATTTTGCTGTGGTTGTTGCATCCCTGGAGGAGGCATTGGGAATTGCATTCCAGGAGGAGGGGCCATTCCAGGAGGTAAGAATTGGAATGGATTGAAAGGGGGTAAGTTTTGTGGTTGTTGGGTTTGGTTTGGGTTTGGTTGGTGCTGTGATTGGGCTTGCAATTGTTTTAGGAAGGCAGTTGGATCCATTGGTTGATGTTGTTTAGGTAGTTGTTGTTGTTGTTGAACTTGTTGAGCTTGAGCTTGCTGTTGCTGTTGCTGCTGTTGGGAAGGTTGAGGTTGAACAGGAGATGGTGACGCTTTGGCAGTTTGGGATTGTGGAGTGTTTGAAGCAGATTTATTAAACAAGGAGGCCAAAGGATTATTAGCAGGAGAAGATGGTGATTGAGAGGAACCTGATTTCGTCAATAATGATTTGAAAAACAGATCATTTGTACTTGTATTATTAGTGCTATTGGATGCAATTGGTTGATCTTTCGTAGTTGGCTCAGTAGTAGTAGTAGCATTCTCTGAAGTGGCATTTGGACCAGCTCCCATTAGAGACATTAATCTTGAAGCTTTTGCAGCACCTGTATTTGTGGTGGCGGGCTTTGATTCTTCCGGAGAAGTGAAAAATGAAGAAAACCTTGATGATCCAGTACCATCTAAATGTTCTAAATGAGTGTCAGCGGTAGTTGGAGAGGTTAAAGAAGGTAAAACAAAATCATCAATTGAGGTAGTATTGGTTTTAAAGAAATCAGATTGAGGTGGCTCGGTAGCTTCTCTTTCCTTAATAGATTCATCTTTCTTTTCAGCTTTGTTAGATGAATCGTCCAAACTACATAAATACTCTAACTGCTTAACATCATCTTCATGCACAGGCTCGCCGTTTCTCTTAGCAGTTTCAATTCTCATTTTCAATCTCCATTTTTCAAAATCTTGGATTGAATTTCCCATAGGCATATCAGTCTCTTTCATCCATTCTGGTTCTTCTTGTTCTTCCATGACTTCTTGGTGATAGTGATTGTCTTTACCTAATTGCTTTCTCAGAGCAGTTCTATCTTTCTTATCTTTAGTGGATGACCTTCTTCTATTCTTTGGAGTGGTGCCATCTTTAAAGTTCTTAGTTCTGTTATTATTATGTGTTGCAGTTGTATTAAGATTATTCAAACGTTGTTGTTTTAAATGCAATCTATAAAAATCTTCATCGGGTAAACTCAAATGGGATGCATCAACTAAAGGGGACTCTTTCAATTCAACAAGCAATTGAGGGGGGTATATATAAGCTTTAGTGACTCTAGGAACTTCATCAACAACTGTCTCTTCAACGGGTTCTTTGTGTTGTTCTTCTGATATCACAGCAATTCGTTCGTCTGTTTCAGGTATGGTTATTGACTCAGAGGTCTGTCTCTCCATCTCAGCCTTTGCTGCTGCTTGTCTGAGCAGATTTGTTATGAGGTTATTCTCTGAGGACATTAATCAATTAAGATAAAGTTG
This sequence comes from Ambrosiozyma philentoma, assembly GCA_003707675.3. Taxonomy (NCBI): domain Eukaryota; kingdom Fungi; phylum Ascomycota; class Pichiomycetes; order Pichiales; family Pichiaceae; genus Ambrosiozyma; species Ambrosiozyma philentoma. Next base: position 2,623 of record PPKZ03000063.1, read on the forward strand.
GAGTTAATGAAAGTAAGGCTAAAGGAGTCAAATGCGAATTGGATCTATCAGCAATTAGAGCAGTTAAAAGAGAGCGGCAAATGGCGAAACACAAGGTGACTCTGGTTGACTGTGGTGAATCAAATACCGTATGATAATTGGTGGATCGGCGTGTTCTATGTATAAACTACTACTGTAAAGTGTCTATATTAAAATCGACAAAAATGAGTCTTGAATTGGTGAAGATACAAAAAATACAAAATTTGGGAAACCGATCACGTGACAAGCGCGCGCACTGCCTTATTCTGTTCCAGCGCCACGCACAGCCACAGCAGGTGCTCCATTTGAGGCTGGTTGCCAGCCTGCTCCCAGAGCAGGCCCAACTGGAGATATAGCTCAGACCGTTGGAACCATTCGTAGCTGGAAACCAAAGACTCAAGGTAGTTCTTAGCTCTGGCAAGTGCACTTTCTTTGTCTTTGGCACTAATAAAAACGTCTGCCAGGGGTGTGAGTATCAAATTGGAAAAGCCAATCATTCCTTCGTAGTTAGAAACGCTATCGTTCAAGTCTAATGATAATTCTAATTCTTTCAATGCCCGTCTATAATCACCGAAAGTTAAAGCCAATTGACCCATTCTCGCATGGCTCAAATATGTCGGTTTGTAAACCGATTCTGAATCCTTAATACATTGCTCAGCATCAACAAAATTTCCATCTCTTTCATACATTTTAGAAGCAAATAGCCAAACTTCTTGTAGAATCTTGTTCTCATCTCCAGATAATTCCAAACGTTTACGGGTGTTCGAAGAAGCAGTTGATTTTGAAGGCTTATGTCCAACAGTTTTTTTGACTGTGCTCACAGTATTAGTGAACGTTCTTTTAAGTCCAGAGCCTGTCTTACTTTCATTTCTTTTATGTTGATTAGCAGCACCTGCAATTGGCACATTTTCTTTGCCATCTCTAGGAATGATGATTGAAGGTCTGAAAACCGAATTGCTTGGAGCAGTACTACTATTAGAAGAGCTTGAGTTATCAGTAGCTGGAATACCAGGGGAATCACCACCCATCAAACGGTAAACCAAATTAAATAATTCATCTATATTTCTCAGAGCTTCAGGGAGTCCATATTGTGATTCAATTAACGCAAGATAAGTCATGAACATCTGTAATCTATCGTATTTCTTATCACTATTCAATTCAGCAACTGGATCAGTCATGTCGTCTAATTCTTGATGAATGCCACCAACAACTTGATCAGCGATATTATATGCTTTAGTTTTTGTTTCCTCAAATATAGAGTACAATAAGCAAGCCAAATTTAAATATTGGATACTATCGGGTTCAATTTTTAGTGCTTTTCTAACTGATTTCAGAGCATCTTGATTCTTACCTAATTTAATCAAAGAAATGGCATAATCATAATAAAATGGTCCATATTTTTTGGTAATTAGAGCATTCAAAGGCAAATAATCAATTAATTGACGTGCATTTTCGAAGTAAAGGTTGGTTGAAACTAATCTATTGATTAAAACATCTTTAGTAACTGTGCGAGATAAACAAGTAAACCTAGAAAACTGAGCGACATCATACCATAAATCGATCAAAAATATACACAATTCAGGAGAATATTCATCATTTGCCAACTTATCAACTCCCAAGTCAGTTAAAAACAATTGAACTAGTTTGATTAATTCAGATAACCAAGTTTGATATTGGTTAAACAATTCCAGATCTAAAGTGGGCATAGACTTACCACTCATATAACGTAAGATGATTCTATAAGTTTCGATGACATCCAGTATATCACCATATTGATTCTGATGTTGGATTTTATCATCATGGACATATTCTAAATAGACTTTAAATGAAGCGATAGCCTTTTGTAAATTTTTAGGACCATCTTGGACTGCTTCGATAAGCCATAATCTCATAGTTGGAATATCCTGGTATGATTTTTGTAATGAATTTTGAACGATTTTGCCTATATCAAATTTTTTAGGTTCGTTTGGTAAGTCTGGAGGTAATTCAGATATAGAAGTATGGGTTGACAAATATAATGCAGCTTGGGAAATTAATGAAACTTCAAAATTTTTTTGAGATGCTTTCGGGAATTTTAAAGTAGATAGAGTCTTTATTGAGAATTTAGTGAAAGATTGTAAAATTGTAATTTTTGATTGAATTGAATTTTGAAGTGACGAGGACGAATTATATGAAATAATATATTTTAACAATTGGGCAAACACAGAATTTGAATTGATCAATTTATCTAATTTTTTATTAAATGAATCAAGAGTATTAGTTGTATTTGGAGCAGAAAAAAGAGAAGAACAAATCAATCCAATATATCTCCATGACTCTAATGATGTCAATTTTGGAAACTTATTTAGCTTGCACCATTTTTCAAAAAGGTCAGACTGAAACTTGGTTTGGTTTGGATTGGCCAATGATTCATACACAGATTTTAAAAGAATCAGATACTTAAATTCAGAATCAATTTTGGAAGCAGTTATCAAATTGTAATCTCCTTGTAAATAAGCATAGTAAACTAAATCATTGGAATCTTGACTTGACAAGTCTGGAGAAAGCTCATTATCAGCCGGATCTCTTTCATAATGCAATAATCTAACTAAATCCTTGTAGGCAGGAGCAGTAAATTTGTGAGAGCCTGAACCGAAAGAGGTAGGGGATGAGGCACGTTGCTGATTGTCCTGGGAAACACCGTTGGCAATGGGAGGCAAGCTCTGAGCCGGGACCACGCCGGCTAGCAGTTGGTGTCGTATCTGGTCTTGCAATGGGATGGTATCCGTCATATTTGGGGACTTGTGGTGGTGCTACTGCTGGTTGTTTCTACTGGCTATGGTGCAATTGAATTTGGAAATTAACAGATTCCTCCTTTTGATTCTCTGAATTTGTTGCTGAAAATTGGAAGCCTCGGCGGTGCGCCACCATAACCCCTGCTCCTCGTGCGCCACCATCGCGGGCTGCTCAACAAACGAATTTCTATTTTCATTTCATTATTGATAAATTGTTGATACATCACCCTTTTGTGTCTCCGTAAACTCAACAGCAGACAGGTCGTATTCCTCTGTTATCCTGCCTGTTTACGTTTTTGTTTATAGTTGTCTTCTTCTTACTCTTTTACTACTCACTGAAACACCAATCCAACAACTCAACTCAAACCCAACCATTTCATCCCTAAATACACAAGCAAGTCATCATGATATCTCTGAATGATCAATACCTGACCCAACGAAGCAAGACTCCTCCTGGCCTGAATGCCAGTATACTGAAAACGAGAAACTTTCCGGCAACTTCAACTGGTTCTTCAAGACTGAGTTCAGCGGGCTCAACTTTCCCAATGAACTTTGGCCTTCGGTTCTCATCAAGTTCATCGAATGCTTCAACTGCCACAGCAGTCCATACAAATCAAACTAATTTTAATTATAATAACTTACCCACATTTCTAAACTCTTCATCTTCTGCATTCAACAAAAAGTCAAGCAGAGTGGCATCATCCTCAAACTCTTTAGCAAATACTGAGAACTTACCATTTGTTTCAAGAGACAAATTAGTTGATAAAGGTTTGTTCCCAAACATTAACACAAATGCTTTCCCGATTGCTTCCAATTATGGTGGTACAAATAGTTTATTTAGAAATTATACGCCTAGTTCTCTGTTCAATACGTTAGTTCAACCATCTCAACAGCAAAAGCAACAGCAGCAAGTTCCGCCTGCGTCGCAATCATCATCCAAACCAACTGAAGATCAATTGGATCCAGAAACTGAATTTATGAATTTCTTGAAATATCTAGCCATAATTGCTTACAGATTAGGTAAAAAGGTATTTGTTTGGTTTCTCTTTGTATTGACATATATCTGTTCGTATATAGTGAAGCTCATAGATGAAATTCCAAACCCAAGAATAACGGAACTCAATGAGGGAACAAATGATGGTGGACTACTCCCAGGATTAGCTGAGAGCACTCCACAATTAAACTCTACTTCAAGATTTGGCCAAGACCAACACCCAGCAGATCAAAGAATCTCTTCAATTTTGAATAAACTTGTTCCCACGAATTTAGCGATGTCGTTAATGCCACCTCCTGATTCCGAAAGTTCGACTCCTGGCGTCGGTTTTAGTGATACGCCTTCTCCTGCTAAGGGTAAATATCTTAAACATAAAGGATCAGCACGTACGCTTAATGGAATTGGCATCAGTCTTAAACAAAAGTTAATTGGAGGTGGTAATTTCAATAACAGCAGTGGTGCCACTTCAAGAAGTAAGATTTCTGAATTGGCTGCTAAATTAAATGCTTCGAAACTTAGTGAAAATAAAGATAAAGATACTGAAATTGATGATGATAATTCTTCTGAAGTTGTTCAGAAATCAAATATCTTATCTAAAGATGCTGATAAGATTAGAAAGGGTGATAAACAATATGGTACTTTTTTCTTTAAATCTGAAGCTACTAAGTCTGCTGTTGGATTATCTAAAAAATCGTCAGGCGTAATTTCTTTTAATCCTACTCCGTCTCCTCCAAGTGGTTATAGACCACCTAATTTAGAACTTGAACAAAGAAACAAAGCAGAAGAAATTACGAATACAATAAAAAACATGCTGATCTTACCATCTGATGATGAAACTAATAGTGACACCAAAGTTAACTTCACTAGATCAAGTACAAGATTCAAGGATTTAGAGTGGTTAAAAGATGATAATATTGATTATGTTGAAAACTTAGAATCATCCAAACTATTTAAAGAATATCAAAAGATAATGAAGGAGCGGCTTCAAATGAGACAACTATTAAGAATCTCAAAAGAGCAACCTCCAATTCATAAAATCAAGAAATTAACGTCGGATCAATTACTTAAAGTTGAAAGTTATTGGATGTCTGGCTCTTTACATCAACAAATTGTAGATGAATTTAACATCTCAATCACTATTCGTGATCTGAAAACATTAGCCAATGGCAAATGGTTAAATGACAACGTTATTGATTTTTACATGAAATTGATAATCCAAAGATCAAAAGACAATTCTTCAAAATTACCTCAAATCCACGCTTTTTCAACTCATTTCTATACAAATTTATCAACTAAAGGTTACAACAGTGTTAAAAAATGGGCCAAGAGAGCAAAAGTCGATGTTGTTCAAGTGGACTACATTTTTGTTCCAGTTAACATTCACGGTGCGCATTGGGCATTAGCTCTGATTGACAACAAACACAAGAGATTTCAGTATTATGACTCATTATTTGGTGGTGGAGCTGATATCCTAAGAGATTTGAAAACTTATATGGTTGAAGAAACTAAGAAACAACATGGAAAATTGATTGTTGATTTCGATTCATATGTTGTTGATTATACGATTAAAGATTCTCCAAGACAATACAATGGCTCTGATTGTGGTGTGTTTACTTGTACTTGTGTCGATTATTTGGCTAGAGAACAGCCGTTGATGTATGGGCAAGATGACATGCTGGATTTAAGAAGAAGAATGGCTTTTGAGATAGGTACTGGTAAGCTGTTAGACCATTAGTATAGCTACTCTTTGTTTGATGACTTTGTAGGAAAGATATAAGACTGTTAAATAATCATTTTCTTTATAATTTATTTCTTGCATACGTTCCCTTATTGTGTTTCTGTTATTTGTTTTTATTAGTGTTACCAATATTGTTGTTTTTAGAGGTTTTTTTTATATTTAGTTAACTGTACATTTATTATTTACCTATATTTGCTGTTGTATTATGATATTACAATAAAAGTTTAATTTCAAAAAATTAGTATTTAACAAAGAAAATTAGTATTACAAATATAAAGAAAGGTGAAGTATAACATATGTGTATAAATAAAAACAAAGCATAACGGAGTCGAAAGCACGAATTGAAATAAGATGGGAATAATGTTTTAAAAAGCAAGTTCATCAAACAATAAATTAAGAAAATAAAAAAATCAGCAATCGTGAAAAATCCTTTAAAAACTCCTTTAAAAACTCCTCAAAAAATGACTAAAACAGGTAAGATTAAAAGTGCAAATGCAAAAATATTACATTATGACAAGCAATGTTCCAGAAGAAAGTTATTATTCTTAGCCTAGCAAATCTTCAATATCTTTTTCGAAACCATCAGGTTTTCTCAAGGTTGAATACCTCTTTACAACCTGGCCATTCCTGTCAATCAAAAACTTTTCAAAATTCCATTTAACAGACTTAATCCCCAGCATACCTTTCTTCTCAGATTTTAACCATCGATACAAAGGTTCAACCGATTCATCAGATGTTTTCCCATTGACTTTGATTTTCTTCATCAATGGAAAAGTCACGTTATAAGTAAACGAGCAAAACTCTCTAATTTCATCTTCAGATCTTGGTTCCTGATTGAGGAACTGGTTGCAAGGAAACCCTAATATGATGAATCCTTGATCCCTGTATTTTTCATATAATAATTCTAAACCATTGAACTGTTTTCTAAATCCACAATTTGTGGCTGTATTAACAATTAACACAACTTTTCCAATCAATTGAGTAAATGGATATTCAACATTTTGGTTAGTTATTGTTGTAAAATCGTAGAATTCAGAAAGTGGAGGTGAGTCGGCAGCTTGTTTCACGTGTAATTTTAGTTCATTCATTTTTTGTCGGATGAAATCAGCATCGGCGTTCGTCGTACTCGAAGCTCGTGTTGAAGCAGCCGATTGTTGGTAAGATGATGTCTCGGTTGCTGTTGTGATTGTTGAAGATGGCCTGATTTTGGAATTAACTGACATTTTTGCTATACTTCAGGCGTTTATAGCTGCAGAGGTACTAAATTTGGATGAAGGTATGAATTCTGGAAGCTATATATAGTGTAGTTAAGAAAGAATGGAAATCAAAAAGGAAGAAAGAATCTATTAAGAGAAAATTAGAATGAAAACAGCAATTTCTAATATTATATATAAGGATTTGCGTAAACAAGTAACTAGGAGGACAAAAAGAACTGGATGTTGTAGTAAGCCGACTCTGGCGTATGAGGGGGATTTTTAATCCTTTTTATAATTATTTCATAGAATCAATCAGCTTTTAGTAATCGATTTCCTATTAAAGAATAAAGTGAGATTATGTAATATACATGTATAGAGTCTGTATTTATTGGATTATAATTAAATGAATAGACCTGTAAATTAAACGTTAAAATTGCGTGTTTCTTCGTAAAACAATGATTTTCAGAACTCGATTGTACGCCAAAGGGGTTAAAAAAGAACGAGAAGCAGCAAAATAAATTCTGCTACTGACTCACATATTTCACATCAATTGTATCTTCTTACTTCTTGTGGGGCTACCCAATACATGCTTGATGACTTACGGTAGAAATCACCGTCCATATGATATTTATATTCTGTGAGCATGTCATATGGTAGAGATCAACAGGTTGGCATGAGGGTCAAAATTGCGACATTTCCAATAATCTGTGCATCAAAGCCGGAAGCCGTCCGGCAGCACTACCCGGACGGTCCGGATTAGGCTCTGGATCAGATCGGGATCAGATCGGGATCTCGCCTAGGTTTAGGGTAAATAACTAGCTTAGATCTAGCAGGAAGCAGACTGAGATATGTTTGCTATACGGTATTGGAAATTTGGAAATTTGTCCAACTTTCAACCTTTTACATGTTGTCTAATAAGTTCGAGCAGTTAACATATACTGATAGAACGGTTCACGGATGATAAGCACGTTCCGGTAAAGTCTAGACCGCAATAGTGTACCTACAGCGACAGCTGTAAATGGCAATAAGACAACAAGTGGAAATCATTCATTTATTCTTCATGCGCAAGAATTATTCCAACTTGTTCCTTGATTTTGCAGCCTGATTATGATCATGCAACCAATTTAGCTGCAAACAATTAAAATTCCCAGATTGACTAAATTAAATTTACATAATTTCTATAATTATACAATGGTTACCTACGTACCTTAACTTACTTAATTCAGTATATTTCTGATTCTGGATGACTCGGTTTCCTTATTTCTTAAGCAGGTTTATGCACTTTGAAGCAAAATAATTTCAAAAACATTAAAATATCTAGAATCTCATTGTGACCATATACAATTGAGTGGAGATACCTATGCTCCAATTATCCAACAATCAAAAGTACCCTTTCTATAGTGAAATTCCAACCAGAGTTCTTAAATTATTCACTACAGATTCCAGCTTATTGTTTAACTTATTAGATTATCCTACTCCCCGGGATATAATTTTATTTGTTCGATTTTTCAGTTAACATATTTCTATGCAAAAAAAGATGGATTAGTTAACCTAATTTATGTAGAATATTGTTAAAACCAAATGCCTATTAATGCACCTGAAGCAGGAATTCTATTAAATTATATAGATTAATTGGTTAACCTTCAACAGTTCTGTTCTGTACTACTACCTAAATTGATCCTTTTTTGCACCTATTGCTGATTCGTTGACTTTGAACCCTTTTTTAAGACGGCTAGCCCCTGGTATATTTGCATACACCGAATTACCCATGGCTAAGTTGAAGTTTACCTTAAGCTCACATTTAGCCAATTCTTTGGTTTTTTCTAACACAAAGTAGTTGGTAATATATTTAAGATTATCAAGATTCAAAGTTATAAAAGCTCCAAGCTGTAGTGCTTCAATAAAATCTTGAATTCGGAGTACAAATAGTAATAAAATAATAAGAAAAAACAAATAAATCCAGCTATTGAAGAATTAGGTTGTCTCTTATTGTATCACAGCAGAGCCCGCAGCAAAAGGTACACACTCTTCTCTTTTACTTCTATACTTAAGTAATGAACGCAAAAATATAAAAATTAAGTATCATTTTCTGGGCGCCTAGTTAGGCCTCCAGTTAATAAATATAGCCTTTTCCCATATCGTGGTACGTAGTAATAAATTCAAATACAACTATCAAGATATAAAGAAAACTTGCGAGCCGCTTAACAAATAAAAAAACTAACCAAATTCGATCAACAAATTCCAGATGTATTCATGCCCCTTCTTTTTCAATATGCTCAACCATTCCCTTCTCATCATCATTCAGTCTGGTAGAATTATAAGCCGACTCATTCAATCTTTGTTTCTCTGTAACATATTTCTTCCAATGTCTAGCTGGAACCTTGACAGCGAACATTTCATCAATTTCTTCAAATGATCTATGTGCAGTCTCAGGCATATAGAAATATACAACAAACAAGAATAGATAGCCACAAACAGCAAAAATAAACATCACTTTAGAGCCCATGTTAGCTCTATCTGGATTGAACATATATGGTAACACAAAAGACCACATGCATTGAAATAGATAATTGATGTTGTTTGCAAACCCCATTGTCTTGGTTCTTAAACTAACTGAGGACACTTCTGACCCAATAACAAATGGTAACGGACCTATTGCACTGTTGTAGAAGAAATTATACATGCTCATAAAGGCAGAAGCAACAGTCATAGCTCTCATGTTACTAGTGTCGAGTCCAGCTCCAGCCACTATCATATTTAATGTAGACACCGAAAAAAGACCCCACAGCATGGTGGCTCTACGACCAAATCTATCAATTATGAACCAAGAAGTAATAGCGCCTGTGATAGACATAGCCTGGGCGCCGATACTTAATTGATAAGAACGATGCGTGGAGAAACCTGCTAGTTGATAATAATAAGTTGAATATGAAGAAATAAAAGTAAGTCCAGCAAATGGTTGAATGATGAATGTAAATATAACTAATAGTGTTCTTTTTAAATCAGGTTTCTTAAAACAATCAATGTGTTTGCTAGAGCTAGAAATCCTCATTAATTCATCAATTGTTTCTTTCATTAAAGCATATTGATTTGTAGCTTGTTCTCGCCCATATAACCTAGTTAGAGAAGTCAGGGCCTTTTCACGTTTGCCCTTACCAATTAGATAATAGGGAGACTCGGGAAGGAATATTAGAAATGAAAGAGCACTAAGGGAGAAAATCCATTGAGGAATGAAAACCGCTCTGTAAGACATTCTATTAGTATAAGCACTAGTGGTATTATTGATGAGATAACAAACAAATGGGCCAATACAAATGGATAAGTTACATGCAGCAGCAATGAAACCTCTTAATGATAACGGACTAATTTCAGATGCATAACTAACCGCAACATTTTGGATAACACCAAGACAAAGAGCATTCAATATTTTACCAGCAAAGAAAACTGCAATTCGAGTGGAGATAAATTCAATAGCAATGAAGGGAACTGTACAAATGACAGCACCACATAAAACCCATTTTCTTCCAACTCGGTCAGCTAAAAGAGAAGAGCCAACAGAAGCAATAGCCATAGAAGCCATGGAACCACCAGTTAGGGCACTTTGCCAATCAGTGTCCAACACATAATCAGATCCATCACCGTAAGAATGGCCGAAGTCTTTTCTGAATTGTGGAATTGCAATAACTATACCACTAGCTTGATTTTCGTAACCTAATAAGATCATGCACCAAACCATTAGAACCATCCATCCAAAACATTTGGGATAAGCTTTGATCGCTTCTAATTTTGTATATTTGTGTTCTTTAGTTTGTTGGATTCTGGCTCTTCTAGTGACCTCATTCATGGATGATTCTCCATTAATAGAGATAGTGAAGGTATCTGCTTGTCCTAGATTTTTCATTTGACTACTTGCCATTTTGGTAACAGCTTAATTTATTTATGGTGATTTGTGTCATCCTCTGTCTATGTTCGAAACCAGGTTACCCATCCTAGTTCTTCACTTTTGTATTTATACGTGAGACATGGATGATCATACTCCTTTCCTACTCCTCTTCTCTCTCACCAACACTCAGAATAGAGTGGTACTCAACTAGGTTACCTATAAAACTTGGGGTTTTGGTGATTATCGATTCGGAGTATCATTTCCCCAGACTTGGAATAGCTCCAAAAGAGCCCTAATGGAGAAGCATTTCCACATACCCCACAATTGTTTGATCCAATCAATGAATCGAGCAAGTTAGTCCAGTAAGGGGTAGTCGGGACAATGATGAGTTCTAGTGTCTAACTTGGATTATGGGTTTGGTAAAATGGGGAACCGGATAAGCTTACGCTTGACCTGCATGATTTGGAGACACACGGAACAACAGTGCATCGGAGTTTTAAAGCAATCAATTAAGCGATTAAGTAATCACTTTAATAGCAAGTAGTCAAACATACATATGTGTGATTTTGAAATCTGGGCGTGTGTAGATGAAATTTAGTTGTAACTCTTCATTGCTGACTACATATTGGAGAATATCAGCACTTGTTTCTCCTATCATAATCAAAATACTTACAAAGTAGAAAATATAAAGTCATAAATTACATAGTGAGGTTGAGCAAAACAATAATTATAGCAAAGAATAATAAATATTATAACTTAATTAGTAGAGGCGGGGCAGCATTAAATGAACTCAAAAACCCCACTACTTATTTGACAACCCCATCTCAATCAAGTAATCTTCCTCTTCAATCAGCTGGACTCTACTTAGATCTGACTTATATCCAATTGATTGATCACGCACCGATGTATCATTAGTCCCATTTGTGGTCTGATGAACAATCAAAAGATCATTATCTTCGTTTTCTTCTTCAACAGACACATCCTGATCTTTTTCAATCAAACTTGATAATTTATCAACAGCTGTACTTTCAACTATTTTCAAACTCTCTAGCAATTCACCATTCTTCATTGATGAATTTTCAGCTAGTTCTTTCAATGTTTGATAAACGTCCAAAATCACATTTCTCTTTCTGATACTCAGCAAATCCTTATACCCAGTTTGAAACTTTCTTTTATTAGAAATCTTTATCAATTCACTTATATTATCTGCATCTTTTAGAATTTCTTTAGGAAATACACCTAGTGATGAGATCATACTGATACCGTAACCAGTAATCCAGTTCACACCTTTAGTTAATTCATAAGTCATTTTCAATGAGCCTCTTTCTGAACAACTTTTATCTTGTTGTTCCGCTTTCATATACATTTCTAACACACCTTGTTTTTTCCGCAACACTTTAGGAAGATCAGTGAAATGAGTGCACATAAAACAAGTAGACCTAGCATCTATTAGATATTCCAAACTAGCTAATGATATAGCAAAACCATCAGTGTACGATGACGCTCTACCCAATTCATCAATTATAATCAAACTATCTTTATTTGAATTATTTAAAATGAAAGCCATCTCAGTCATCTCAGCACTAAACGAAGACAGATTCGGTTTGTTTGTATCATTCGAAATTCTAGCATAGATGGAGTTGTAAATTGTGAGTTTGGCATAATTAGCAGGCACAAAAGAGCCAATCTGAGCCAATATGGAAATTAATGGAATCTGACACAAGTAAACCGATTTACCACTCATATTTGGTCCAGTTATAATTTGAACTCTAGATGTTTCAGGCATAGAAATGATATCATTACCAATAAATTTATGATCCACTAATCCCTCAAGAATTGGATGCCTTCCTTTAAAAACCATTGTTGAACTTGAAAATTCAGGTCTAACATACTTTGAACGTTTTATAGAATTTCCGGCAAAACAACAGATTAAATCAAGTAAAGCTGTAGCTTCGGAAATCATGAAATAAGTTGAAACACTTTTCTTACATTTAGATAAAATTTCATCGACGGCTTGTTCACTCATAATTAAAATTTCAGAATAGGCATTTTCCATTCTAGCATTTAATTTAGCAATTTCTAAAGTTGTACATTCGATGTATCTATTTTTTCTGGTCTTGTTAATAAAATCTTCAGGTAATTCATTAATTAAGTTAGCTGATGTTTCTCTGATTTTTAAGTGAAATCCTCTATTTAGATCAAACTTAGCTTCGATACTAAGCCCATTTTCATTTCCAAGGTTATCTGCAATTTCTAAAATATCCTCAACGATACTATGATAAAGTTGTCTGCTTGCATCTAGCAAACCATTTAGTCCACTTTTAATAGCATAACATTGTTGATTTCTAAGCTCATCTGGCTTTGTAGCCCACATACAATCGTCATTAATGTTTTTATCAATCCATTCTAAAGTTGCATTCACATCAGGATGTTCAAAAGTTTCTCTAACTTTAATTAACAAACTACTATTGCATAACTTTAAATCTGACCCTAACTGGGTACATAATTTCATAGCTAATTTAATTTGAATAATTGTATTTACTTTCTGATCTGAAATAACATCAAGGGATTCTTTAGGTTTTTTAGTAAGAAATGAAAATAATTTATCTAAATCAGGAATATCCCTCAAATGTGCTACAATATCTAGCAAAACTCCTTCTTTATCAATTAATTCTTCAACAGCATCATACCTTGAGTTTAGAGAAGGCTCATTGGTTAATGGTTGTAATATATTATTCCTTAATAATCTGTGGCCCATTTTAGTAACAGTGGAATCTAAAAACTTAAGCAACGTCATACCTTTCTTGGCTTCAACTTTATTTTCGACCAACTCTAGACTCTTAACAGTATTTGAATCAATAAAAACTGTACTTTCAGACGCTTCATACTTCACGTTGAATTTTTCATGGACAAACATATTATCTCGGCTATCCCCAATATAGCTAAGAGCAGCACAAGCAGAACACAAGCCAAAATATTTTTGATTCAACTCATTATCTAAAAATGCTTTATCGGAATCATTAACATTCTCTAATAATAAGTTTTTCCTACTTGATTCAGATTTAAATAAAGTTTTAGAAACAACCTGAATGCAAGCATCATTGCTTAAATTCTGTTCTAGAATCTTCATTAGATTAGTTTTATCAGGCCTTGTAAACGAAACAGGAACGATAATCTCAACTTTATGCTGACAGTAAATATTGATTTTATGAATTGTTCTAACATAAGTTTGCGAATCAACTATTTCAGTTATTGTCAACTGGCTTGTATTTGGATCGATGACACAGACTCCAACTTTGGGGGACATACTTTTTGATTCAATAATTGAAATTAATATAGGCTGCACTAAACTATCCAAAGCATTGTTATGAGCAGTTCTGGCAGTTCTGGCAGTTCTTGGAGTAGCCAATGGCCTTCCTGTAGTTGTAATATCTGCTCTTTTCGATCTTGATTTGGTGAAAATAGAGTGACTAGTTTCAAACTTTAAGTCCTCCAATGTACTGGAATTTAAGATCAAGGAAATAGGGTTTCTGGTTGAGTCCATTTTGAAACTATTTGAAAGGCAGGACCATGATAATTGGTTGACGTGGATGTAATTGAAAGGTACTCCCTTTTGAGTTGCCTTCTGGTTCTGCAATTATTTTGTTGATTTCTTGATCCCAAAGGGAGACCGATCTGAGCCGCGTGTTCAAACTTTAATTCCTTAGTTATATATACAGGAAAGAAACTACAAAGATACCGTGAAACCCAATGTAAAACAATAAAAGCAATAACATATTTAGAGCCAGGGTTTCATGAAAAACTCAGGGAAAAGCATCGGCATTTAAAATAGAGTCAATATTTAGAAGATCATCAGCATCAATAATTGGAAGATCATTGGGATCAAATCCATTAGAGCGTGAATCAATATTACTATTATGTAGCATCTGGGGAGGTCTATCATCTAAACCACTATACGTAGACTCATTGGTAGAATCAAGAGCAGTGCATGGATTATTTGCTCTTATTGTACCTAATGAAGTGGATTGATTGATTTCCGTACCATTTTGAATAGTTCTAGAATTACCATTCTTACTATTTAAAATATAATTATTACTAACATTTGAAATGCAAGGTATAATGGTAGGGTTAGCATCAATGATATTGTAGAAAGAAAAATCATCAGAAGACCCCTTAAACTTGGAGAACAACTTGTGTAATGAATAACTTGGTGATGGCATTCCATCATTATAGAAAGTAGTGGGAGACAGGCGTGCTTTTCTAAAAGTGTTTCGAATTACAGCAACTTCATTTAATAAACAAGCAATGTTAAAATTCAAATGGGAATTATGTTTGTGCACTACTCTGACAGCAGCAAACAATATGCATCTAGCAACGGCTCCTAGAATAACACATTTTTCACTTTCATGAGCCTTCTTCGTAAAGCATTTGAAATGTTCAACACAACAGTCAATTAATAAATTAATATCTTCTTCAATATAGTCATGTGATGGAGTATCTATACAGTAAGCAGCCAAATTTAAAAAAGCACCAAATGCATAAAATAAAGAATAGCCAACAATAGGCAAGAATTGTTTAGCCATATAATTTCCAAAAGTTAGTAAATCTCTAGCGGTATCTAGACCTCTTTTTACAAGTACGCCTTTCTGTGGATCATTTGAATTTCTAACTGCAAACATGACCAAAACCATTTTAAAATAATAGTAACTTGTATTCAGATCGTAAGCAAGCAATAATCTTGTGATGCTTTCGTCAGTTAAATCACCAACTTCAGAGTATTTGGAAAGTTTGCCACCTGGTCTAACGACCTCAGGAAAACATAACTTCCACTTTTCTAAATCATTCAAGAGAGTGGTGACACTTACTAGACGTTCTTCTCGGGTATTTGAAATCAATGAAAATAGAAGATCAAGCTTAGAGTATATTGTAGCTAAATCAACAGACATTATGAAGAATAATTTAGAGGCACCGTATTGTGAAGTCAAAATAGAATCTAAAAAGCAGGATATTTGAGGATGCAACGAATCTCTTCTTAGACCAGCTCTCAAACAATCTGATGCCGTATAATGGTAATATTCTGGAATATATTCTAAGGGTGGAGCTGTAACATATCTATTATGAATTACAGGTGATCTTCCAGTTTTCAAAGCCACAATACTATCAAACATATATGCACCCCACCAAGCACTTAATGCAGAATTTCTTTTGTAATCACTAAGGTTTTGATAATAATTAGCATCGTGTATTCCTAGATCCTGAGCTTGTCTGGCAACAGTTGAACAAATTGCAGAACATTGCTCTAGGTAAAGGCCAACACTAGCATACATAGCTAAACAAAGCATTCCTTTAATTCCATCAATTCCATCACCAAACATACATATTCTATGATAATAATATATAGAATTATCTAGAAATATCTTCTCATACTTCATAACAGTCTCACAAGACAATTTGTATTCTTCATCTAATATTCCAAATATCTGTTTTGCATAGTATGCAGAACAACCAAGAAGTAGAGCTGCATTTAAAAACAATAGTTTTCCATTTGAAAATCTAGTTAAAGGAATCATGCCTTCTCTATAGTTACAATACTCGTCAACTAACTCCTGAGTCTCGAACCTGAACGTAAAATCATAAGTGCTAACATGTTGATAAAGTTTAATTAACAGTTGAATTGCTTTTGTTGGAGGAAGGTCTGGTAATTTAGAACTCTCAAGTTGGTCAATCCAACTGGATGATGTAAAGTTATCCAAGTTTCTCAAATCTGAAATGGAGGTTCTCAATGTCGAGTTAATATCACTATATGAAGTAGTATGAGACATAATAAGAATCAATCCATTTAACGGCATTAAATTTAATTGAGCATGATTTTCTAAAAATATATGAGATACAGGTGAGCTAACAAGGCTATTGGAGTTAGTTGAAACGGCTAAACACTCGACTTGTGTTTGTTTGTGCTTTTCAATGTAGTCATGTTCCTTTGGGAAAGGTGCCTTCATCTTTCTACTGTTATTATTGTTCTCGAAAGTACTCATTAACAGCTCCTTCGTAGACTCTAACCTTGAAACAGAGCCTTCAGCAACGGCTTTCTCAACTATTTTTCCACTTTCCAGAGTACTCTTTTTCTTATTTCTTGTGTATGGCCTTATTTTTTTGGGTTTATCACTATAAGAGCAGTTAATTCTCCTTTCTGTACAGTATCGACATGGGTGTTTGGAATCACATTTTACCTTCTTGACTCTACAGTGATCACAGGCTTTTATCTTTCCTCTCATGTTTCAGTTAACGATTGTAAATATTTGTGAGGGAATGTGGGGCAATGCAGCATAATTTGCTGGAGAAATTAGAAAGGATTTCCTAAAGGTTAGTCATCCAGTCAGTTGAAGAAGGACTTTCAGGGATATTTTGTGTTGATCTCTGTGGACTGGTGCTCTAACCGATCCCCTTTCACCGCCTTCGTCTCGGGCCAGATTGGGAAATCGGTCGTCATTTAGGTACTGAGTTTCGGGATTCATCAGAAGAGGGAAGCCCGAATTTGTTCAAATTTTATCTTTTAGCAGGTATATAGCACAGAAAATATAATATGAATATATATAAAATAAACTACAGGCACATAGTTTATCTAGAATTCAAAGTTGTAAATCATTATCACACTGGAACACGGAATAAATATCTAAAAATTCATTTAAAGTCGACAAGCCGTTTGAAATTAAGTCATCTGCATCCAATGGAGAATCACCATTTGGACTATTTAAAGTCTCAAAGGCGCAAACCGATGTAGGTGGCCTTGTGTCAGATTGGTGTTCACTTTGAATATCTGGTGAATAGTATCCTGAATTCTCGAATGACTCTCTAAAGGGGTTGTCTTCGACAGTAATTCTTTTAATAGTCTGAGAAATGGTTGACTCGCTTGACAGGTTTCTCTGAATCTCCTTTACCTCGTTCAACAACCCACTAACATCGAAATAAATATCACAATTATGCTTCATGACAACTGTAACCGTAACATATAAGATACATCTGCACATAACGCCAACCATAATCCATTTTTCAGGTGAATTCTTTGATTTTGTAAAGCAAGAAAAATAATCATTACAAGAATCAATTAACAGTTTAATATCATCTTCAACGTCAATGTTGGCTGGCTCTTGTATACAATAAGCAGCAATATTTAAGAAGGCACTAAATGAATAAAATAAAGAAAAGCCAGCAACTGGCATGAATCTCCTAGCCATAGCAACAACAAGATTCAATAAGTCCCTAGCTGTGTTCAATCCTTGTTCTGAGTATAAACCATATGCTTCCCCCTGTGAATTTCTAACTGCAAACATAGTCATAATTAACTTCAAATAATGATAATTCATATTGAGATAAGAGATAATAAAAACTTTACAAATCAATTCTTCGTCTATCTTCCTAGCTTTAATATCTTTTGAACTTGTACTTCCAGGTCTAATGGATTCCGGAAAGCAAAGTCTCCAATCTTCTAAATCATTTAATAAAGTAGTCACATTATTCAGACGTTCTTCAGTTGAACACAGTGTTTCAGTGAATATTGTTTTATGAATTTTAGCTAAAATTGTGGATAGGTCAACAGCCATCATAAAAAATATTCCTTTCAGTCCAAATGTTGATTGATTAAGCTGACAATCGAGATATGCCAAAATTGAGTCACGTAAATATTTCCTACGAAGAGAGACATTTACATCATCAACACCAGATGTATTAGAATATTTTTGTAAATGGGGCAAAGGTGGAGCTGTAATGTCAATTGTATTCGTAATTGGAGGTTTTCCTGTTTTTAATGAGGCCATTTGTTCCAAATAATAGCTAATCCACCAGACCCGCAAAGTATCAGTTTTAGCTTCCCTTGTAAGAGTAGCATAGCATTCAGCTTTATTCAATCCAAGAGTTTGAGCTTTCTGTATAGTATATGAAGATATGGAACTAAGTGGATCAGTAAAAATGAAAAGACCAGCAAAAAAAGATAACAGAATCAAACCTTTAACTGATTCAAGACAACCTTTTAATTGTAAGGATTTCTCTCTATGAAAATAAAATATAGCATTATTCAAAAAAATGTCTTTAAATTTGGAAATCATATTACGTGGAATAACAGTTTGAAAATAATATCCAATTTTTGTTAATTCAAAATAAGCAAGACTGCCTAATAGCAAGCAAGCATTCAAGAATAATAATTCGCCATTTTTAAATTCAGGCAAAGGGCCTATCCCATCTCTATAATTACAATAAATTGCACCAAGTTGCTTTGCTTCTTTAACAAAGGAAAACTCAAAAACACATACTTTTGAATATGAATCAATTAGTACATTTATAACTTCACGTTGTGGTAAAGCTGAGAGCCTAGAAGCGTCAATTGGATCTGTCCAAGGTGATAATAAGTGCTTTTCAATCTTTATAAAATTTGGAATCAAGCTATTCAAGGGAAATAAGATTTCAGAGTCTTGAACTCTACTTGTAATCCACATTAAACCATTGATGGAAAAAAAAGAATATGGAGAAGATCTAGAAATCAATTGATTATTGGTCATAAATGGTACGTTGAATATTCGCCGGCTTTGGATATCAGATAATTTAGAATTAATGCCTTCACCAATATCATTTTTTAGCCTGACACAAATATTGCTTGGTGATTTGTTATTAATAGCTTGCAACTCTGATTTCTTTGCAAGAAACAACTCCATTAATGATTCTATTTTAGCCAGTCGACCTTCCAGCACACTATCATTGGCTTTCTTAATGACTCTGGTAGTATATGTATCATTACTCTTGGCAATGTTAACCTTTGGAATAATATTGATATTGCATTCAAGGTCTCTTTCGGAACAGTATTTGCATGGAAACTCACCTTCGCACTTGACTTTTTTGCTCCTGCAGTTATTACAGGCTGTATTCCTTCTTCGCATAATGGTTAAATGACTTGGAGAATGAGATTAGGAGCCTGATACATAAGCGAAAATATGGATAACTTCCTGCGTTGAAATGTCCATTGTCTATGGATTCAATTGGTAAAGCCAGACGAATCAAGAATTATCGATAAACAGCCATAATTGGCCGCTCCTTCGGCGAAATTTCAAATTGTGGTATGGCGGTTCAGTTGCCCTACAATTCAAATCATGACGAGCTGCCAAAAAATAACAAAGGTAAATATTAACAGGTACAAAAGTATAAGTGCTAGCATATACTAAAATAAGAAATGTTTTAAGAGAGAAGAATATTAATTAACATCAAAAATTGTCTCTACATCTAAATTATAGTCTAACAAACTAGAGTCCAGTCCAGTTTGATTGTTTCCGTTCTGACTTTCATCATTAGAACCATTCGTATCATAAACGGGCTGAAACAAATTATCAGAAAACAGTTCCCCAACATTCATAAGAGAGTCTCCATTGAATTCATCTAAGAATATATCAAATATTGAAGAAGCTGAAGCATTAGAGCTTGTTCCAATATGAGTGGTATTTTGAGTATTTTCTACTGAGTGATCGAAACCCCAATTTGCCTTACATGCTAAGGCAGGAGTGTTTGAACTAAATTCAGATTGTTCAGGAAGCTTTGAAAATAAATCAATAATGGAGTCATGCCTATCCATAACTCGTTTAGAAGGTTCGGAAAAAGCATTGGACTCGGGTTTGTTATTGAATTTTATTTGAATTTCAGTGACTTCTTCTAACAAATCAGAAATATCAAAATAAATATTCTCATTGTATTTCATAACAACTTTAACAGCTGCAAATAAAATGCATCTACAAGCAGCACCTAATGTAATCCACCTTTGAGGAGTGTGTGTCATTTTTGTAAAGCATGAAAAGTGATCTTTGCAAACAGAAATCAATAAAGTAATATCATCAACAATATCCACATTCGTTGGATCATCTATACAAGAACTAGATATAGTTAAGAAAGCACTGAATGAGTAAAATAATGAAAATCCGGGTATAGGCAAGGATTTTTTGGACATTGTAATTACAAAATTCAAAAGAGATCTGGCCATATCTAAACCTGTTTCTGTGAAATTAGCTTTGGTCAGACCTGTTGATTGTCTGACTGCAAACATGCTAATTATCATTTTGAAGTAGTAATATAGCATATTCAAATCAGATATCACGATAAATCTTCTAACACTATAGTCAGTCAAATCGTTCAATCTAGAGTATCTGGAAAATCTACCACCGGGTCTAACACATTCAGGAAAACATAACTTCCAATTCTCTAAATCATTTAATAGTGAAATTGCTCTATTCAGAAGTTCATGTCTCGTGGTATCAATAGCAGCAAATAGACATCTTTGAACCTTTGAAAAAATGGTACTTAAATCCACACTCATAACGAGGAAAAATTTAGCTGGACCATTTTGTTGAAGAAGTATTGACTCAAAATGATTGGCAATTTGAAAGTGTAACATATCTCTTTTTAAAAATCCTTTCTGTTCAACTAATCCATTACCAAAACAGTATTCCTGAATATATGGTAAAGGAGGTGCAGTAACATAAAGATCATTAACAATGGGAGGTTCCCCCGTTCTTAATGATGCCCATTTGTCGTATGAATAACTAAACCACCAAGCCTCTAAAGCACTATTTTTCTGCTGTTCATTAATCTCACGATAGTATTCAGCTCTGTGTAAACCAAGATTCTGAGCACATCGAATAGAAAATGCATTAAGTGACGATAAAGGTTGTGTTAAAGTATTAAACGCAGCAAACATTTGCAAGAATGCCATTCCTTTTATTACATTAATATCATTACCAATTAAGCACACCCTATGGAAATAAAACAAAGAATTATCTAAAAGCGTCTTTTCTAGATTCATGACCATTTCTTTGGATATCATTATCTCTGAAATCAAACCACCTTTCAGTTTTTCATAATAGGCAACACACCCCATAAGCAAAATAGAGTTTATACACAATAATTCAGTATTTTGGAATTTTGGAATAAGGGGCATAAAATCTCTACAATCACAGTACAATTTGACTAGTTCTTTAACTTCGGGTATGAACGACAAATCATAAACACAGTTATTGGCATAAGTATCTACCAATATTTTTATTATGTTCCGTGGCGGTAACAAGTCAAGTCTTGAAGTATCAGTGGGAACCATCCAAGTAGAGGAGAGTGTCTGCTCAATTTCTGTAAATGGAGTAATCATATTATTTAATGGTAGTACTACGTTGGGGTCTTTAACAATGCCAGATATTAATAGTATGCCTTTAACAGAAAGAAAATGGGTTGAAATAGAGTCTTCCAGAGCACCAACTGTCCATTGGTCTTGTAAATCTTTGATTGAACTGGGAATATCTTCTCTCTTAGACGGCCCTATATCCATGCATTCAACTACATGGGAGGTGGCGGTATTAATATAATTAGTTTCACCTGTTGTTGTCGTTGCTGTTGGTGTTTTATCTCTGCTTTTTTGTGGAAGATTATCCACTAAATATTCCACCATTGACTCCAATCTTGAAACACGCCTATTAATAGTGGATCCCTTAGAAATGGTCTCGACAGCAGTGGTACTGCTCTTCTTCTTTCTAACATAAGATTTAACCTTTTTAGGAACATGAGTATAAGCACATTCGATATTTCTAACTGCACAATATTCACAGGGTCGATTGTAATCACACTTTACCTTCTTTGATCTGCAATTATCACAGGAAACTATCTTTCCTCTCATTATTGACCCAATTTGATCTTGCTATTGGTATGTCCTGATTGAATACGAAAAGGAAACACTAAATCATCGAGGGCAAAACTAGCTGGCTTTGGCTGTCTTCAAAGTTCATTTTCCCGAGAGACTGCACATCATGCTTCATTCTACCAATTGCTATAAAACTATTTATGAAATTTGAATGTTCACCTGGAATAGAATGGAATAGAGAGTTTCACAAATTGTAATTCCAACTGTACTACTCCATAAAGTCTTTTGAAAAGTGTGCTCAGCAAGGAGACTTCTCAGCCAACAAGAACCGAGTCCCGGTGGAGGCATCGGAGTTGACCGTCGGATCGCTTTGCCCTTGTTATGGGGATGATTGTATGGGAATCAGTTATGCCAACCTGATAAAACCCCGAATCCATTATTTACTCAAATTAACCCAATTACTGACAATCGGCGGATATCCATTAATGAGTCTAGTTTCCTTCAGTTTTTTCACAAAGCTGAACAAGAATACCCATCCAAATAAGCCTGAATTTGGAATTCTTATTTTATACTTTATAAATAGTAATAGAGGCATAGATAAGTGAGTGTATCTCTTAGAATTTGATGATGAGATAGGGTCAATTGAGTTCACAATTGTATATAATTAATGAAAAAGTGCTGAACATTTGAATGACTGAGCTTATGTTATCCGGAAAACACTTCCTTCTCCAGTATGTCAAATAAGATGGGGTTATCATATAATATTGGTTATATATAAGTTTATCTAATTCCCAAATTCACGATTTGACCATGCAGGATATGAATAATTATGAATTTTTGAGATGCCAAAGGATAAGGTGGTTGTCCAATGAAAACTCTAGAAGTCCGAAGTAAGCAAAGGTTCTATAAAATCAGTTAAAGTATCAGGCCAACCACTCTGTTATCAAATTAAAGCCCGTCAAGGATTTTTTTCCGTTCACGGGGGTGTTTGGCGACTCGGAATATTGTACTAGTTGATAAGGTATAATTTTTCTTATAGGGGTGCGCCATGCAGTTAGTTATACAGCATAAGTAGCTTGAACGATAGGCGTGAACTGGCGTGAACTGGCTTGAATATCTTGAAATTAAGATACATCCAACTCAAGATTCCGCTGATATACTAAGAGGGGATATGGATAGATGTGTATCTTTAATTTACACCAAAAAGGGGTTTTTATATATGATTAATTTAAAAATAAATTCGACTTTACTGCCACTGCTAGATGCTGGTCGACCATTTTCCGAGAGAGCAAAACTGATTTGGAAGTAATTTTTTCCGAGATCTTTCATGGAAGTAGGATTCATGCGACCTCGAAGTTGAAATAATGGTACTTCAAATTAATCATTATTTAGATTCGGTATATTCGTAAATTTGGCATTTGTTTAAAGCTGTACATAAGGAATAGGATTTTGAAACTCCAAAGTAAAAGGAATATTTCAGCTCATAAACTCAGTTTCAAGTCTTGAAATTGTTCTCTATAAATGCCTACCATTTTTCACATTAACCGTGAGAAGTTATACCATATGTTGAGAAGTACTTTAATTTGCAGTGCTTTAGTTGTAACTTGTAAACCCTCAAATCAGACCTATATGATATATCATTTTGGGACATTCCGAGAGGCGTGCGTGCACCGACGTTTGCTGTATCTAAATGCGAAATTGTATAAGTCGTTGTTATCTATCTTAAGTTAAATTTCTGCATAGATAATATGTATTTACATCAAAATTCAAAGCCTCATTGATAATGAGGTACAGCTACAGATTTCTACATTAGTTCTGATAATGCTTCTCTGACCAGCCCTTAAAATAATATATATATGTATTTCTTCTTTCCCACAATTTTAATTAGTCAATTATATAAGGTACCTGAAATATTGATCATTATACTGCTTATAGAATATCATAACCATCAATATGACTAAATCAATGTCTGAAAAAGAGAGTTCTTCCAAATCTCCAGGTGCTGAAGTTAGTAATATTGAAATAGATCAAATTTTAATAGATACGAAAGATGTCGTTGAAGTTGAAAAAAACATTTCCGTTCTTAAAGCTATTAGACTATATCCTAAGGAGGTATTCTGGGCTTCTGTATTTTGTTTGGGTATTGTAATGACTGGATATGACGCTCAAATTATTACTTCTTTTTATGCCCTTCCGGCGTTTACCCGGGAATTCTCTTCAGATGGCAGCAACCAGATTTCATCTCCTTATCAGACAGCTCTAGGAATGGGCTCTTCCCTTGGTCAAATTATTGGTGGTGTTTTGTGTAGTTATCCCCTTGAATGGTACGGAAGAAGATATACTTATGCAGCCTTAGCAGTAGTGTGTGTTGGTATGGTGTTTTGGCAGTTCTTTTCACCTTCCATAGGTCTTCTAACCGCAGGTGAAATTATTGCTGGTCTTGCTTGGGGCGGTACCAATCTAATTGGGCCTACGTATGCCGCTGAAATATCTCAAATCAAGTTAAGAGGTATTTTAACTGCTATGAATAATATGGGTTATGTCGTTGGTCAATTTTTTGCTAATGGTCTTGCTGACGCATATGCAGATAATAATACACAGTGGGCTTATAAAGTCCCATTCGCTATTCAATGGGTTTGGCCTCTTCTTATTTTGGTCTTATTACCATTTGCTCCTGAATCTCCTTACTGGTTGGTTAGAAGAGGCAGAGTTAATGATGCCAGAAAGGCAATCAGACAAATCTCCTCGTCAAAAGTTTCAGATGATGAAGTTGAAGGTAGATTAAATATTGTTATTCAAACCGATGCATTAGAACAAGAGATTTCCGCCAGTACTTCTTATAAAGATATTTTCAAAGGCTCAAATTGGAGAAGAACCGAAATTTGTACTGTCATTTATTCTATTCAAGTGTTTTGTGGGGTTCCGTTTGCTATGGGTTATTCAACTTATTTCTTTGAACAAGTTGGACTTAGCACCAGTAAAGCATTTGATATGTCTTTGGGATCAACCGCTATTGGATTCACTGCAACTTGTTGTTGTTGGGTTGTTTTGTCTTATGTTGGAAGAAGAATATTCTACATTACTTGTTTAGGAATCACAACTGCTTTATTGTTTATTATTGGTTTCATTGATTTGGGTAAAGACTATTATAATAATCCAGCTTTGGGATATGCTCAAGCATCTCTAATGTTAGTATGGTCTTTTGTCTACCAACTCTCATTGGGACCGTTATGTTTTGTCATTAACGGTGAGGTGCCTTCAACCAAATTAAAGTCTAAAACAATTGCCTTTTCAACGGCCGTTCAAGCTGCCTTTTACATTGCTGCAACTGTTGCTATGCCTTACATGTTAAATCCAGATGATGGTGACCTAAGAGGTAAATGTGGTTTTGTTTTTGCTGCTTTTTCCGTTGCATCGTTCGTTTGGGCTTATTTTAGATTACCTGAAACCGGTGGTAGATCATACGAAGAATTAGATATTATGTTCCATAGGGGTGTTCCAGCTAGAGAGTTTGTGAAATATCAAGTCTATGATGCTGGCAATGTTAGTATTAAGTCTCGTGAGAAGGAAGCTGTTTGATATGGTACTCTATTATCTCAATTGAAAGCTAGGAATAAAACTTACTCATATGAATCCGGAGTTCATGTTTAGTAGTTACTTTTACAGTTTTTTTTTATTACCCTGTTGTAGTGTTTTGTCAAATTATTTTTTTCATTTTGGCTTATCTGGTTTTTTTCCCTTAAAAGCATTGTTTTTTAAGTTATTTCCTCTATCTATGAAGCTTGTAATTTACTAGCCATATTCTTAAAAATATATCTTTTTGAATTGTGCTTTTTAATAAATTTACAATTGCATATTAAAAGAAAATCGAAAAAGAACTAGTTTGGTCGCTAGATTCTTGAACTATGATAATGCATAATTATGCTAAACTTTGTAGTATAGGATGAAACATATTTATAAATTATCCGGCCCACCACTCGCGAGTAGGTCCGTAGGGCTTATCTTTTCTTATCAATGATACCTATCGTACCTTTATGTATTCTCATGTTATCTTCGTGTAGTTGTTTATGCCATGTGCCCACCCTATCTATTATCTACCAGCTCAAACCTATCATTTAATTACGAGTGAAATTAGCCAATAAGCTCGCCACAATTCCGCTTCAACCTCTTAATTCCTAACCTCCACTGGCCCACCACTATGATATTTTTCCGAGATACATGCCTATTCTGAGATCCCAATAAGTCATCTTCACGTTAAGTCTATTAAACGGATAAATATTGCACCTTTTTTATAAAGCTTGTTGTTTTAACACAAATACTTGATCTCTCCAGTTAAGATAAAGTCTCCAGACCCGCCATTCTGTCAACACCCTATTAAATTTCCTTTCTTCAATTCACCGTATAACATTCACAATGACTACTACAGACTCATTCGATATCAATGGAAAATTAGCGCAACTAACTCTAAAAGAAAAGGTCACCTTATTATCATTAAAGGACTTTTGGCACCTTGCTCCAATTGAAAGACTAGGCATCCCAACTATTAGATTATCTGATGGTCCAAATGGTGTCAGAGGTACCAAGTTCTTCAAATCAATCCCGTCTGCTTGTTTCACCTGCGGTACTGGTTTAGGTTCGACATGGAACACAGAATTGTTAACTGAAGCTGGTCACATGATGTCTGAAGAGGCTAGGCATAAAGGTGTTCATGCTATTTTAGGCCCAACGTGTAACATCCAAAGAGGTCCTCTAGGTGGTAGAGGCTTTGAATCGTTTTCCGAAGACCCAATCTTATCAGGCTTATCTTCTGCTGCTATTGTTAACGGTATTC
>PPKZ03000064.1:0-29194 GCA_003707675.3 Ambrosiozyma philentoma
GCTGGTTTAACTACAGTTGGTTCAACCTTCTTTTCAGTAACAGGAGTTGGTTTAACTACAGTTGTTTCAACCTTCTTTTCAGTAACAGGAGCTGGTGATGGTTTAACTGGAGTTGGTTCAAGCTTCTTTTCAGTAACAGGAGCTGGTTTTGGTTTAGCTGGAATAGCTTCAACCTTCTTCTCGGCAACAGGAGTTGGTTTAACTGGAGCTGGATCAACCTTCTTTTCAGTAACAGGAGCTGGTTTTGGTTTAGCTGGACAAGCTTCAACCTTCTTTTCAGTAACAGGAGCTGCTGCTGGTTTAACTGGAGCTGGTTCAACCTTCTTTTCAGCAACTGGAGTTGGTTTAACTGGAGCTGGTTCAACCTTCTTTTCAGTAACAGGAGCTGGTGATGGTTTAACTGGAGCTGGTTCAACCTTCTTTTCAGCAACTGGAGTTGGTTTAACTGGAGTTAGTTCAACCTTCTTTTCAGTAACAGGAGTTGGTTTAGCTGGAGTTGGTTCAACCTTCTTTTCAGTAACAGGAGTTGGTTTAACTACAGTTGGTTCAACCTTATTTTCAGTAACAGGAGCTGGATCAACCTTCTTTTCAGCAACTGGAGTTGGTTTAGCTGGAGTTGGTTCAAGCTTCTTTTCAGTAACAGGAGCTGGTTTTGGTTTAGCTGGAATAGCTTCAACCTTCTTCTCGGCAA
Source organism: Ambrosiozyma philentoma (assembly GCA_003707675.3). Classification (NCBI taxonomy): domain Eukaryota; kingdom Fungi; phylum Ascomycota; class Pichiomycetes; order Pichiales; family Pichiaceae; genus Ambrosiozyma; species Ambrosiozyma philentoma. Next base: position 692 of record PPKZ03000064.1, read on the forward strand.
CAGGAGTTGGTTTAACTGGAGCTGGTTCAACCTTCTTTTCAGCAACTGGAGTTGGTTTAACTAGAGTTAGTTCAACCTTAGTTTCAGTAAGAGGAACTGGTGTAACTGGAATAGCTTCAACCTTCTTCTCGGCAACAGGAGCTGGTTTAGCTGGAGCTGGTTCAACCTTAGTTTCAGTAACAGGAGCTGGCTTAGTTGGAGTAGCTTCAACCTTCTTTTCAGTAACAGGAGCTGGTTTAGTTGGAGTAGCTTTAACCTTCTTTTCAGTAGCCGGGGCTGGTTTAGCTGGAGCTGGTTCAACTTTCTTCTCGGTAACAGGAGCTGGTGTTGGTTTAGCTGCTGTAGCTTCAACCTTCTTTTCAGTAACAGTAGCTGGTGATGGTTTAGCTGGAGCTGGTTCAACCTTCTTTTCAGCAACAGGAGTTGGTTTAGCTGGAGCTGGTTCAACCTTCTTTTCAGCAACAGGAGTTGGTTTAGCTGGAATAGCTTCAACCTTCTTCTCGGCTACAGGAGTTGGTGTTGGTTTAGCTGGAGCTGCTTCAACCTTCTTTTCAGTAGCTGGGGCTGGTTTAACTGGAGCTGGTTCAGCTTCTTTTGCAGTAGCAGGAGTTGGTTCAAGATTGGACTTGGAAGTTTGAACCGTTGTTGGGGTGTGAGAAGATGGTTCAGGTGTTGACTGGTAGATATGTTGAGGAGATCCAATTATCCTTTGAGGAACTGACTGTAAACTATTCGATGAATATTCTTGTTTTGTATAGTCAACAGGAACAGAATCAGTGGATTGAGCATCTGCTTTGCGTGTTTGCGTTTCAGGAGTTATTTCGATATTTTGTTTTGCCATTGCAGCGTTAGAAGCAGTAGGTTGAATCTTTGTTGCTTCAAATGAAGAAGGAGAATCATCGGTAGATTTAGAAGCATTATAATCATCACCCAAGCTTTCCTTGTTCTCAATGGAATCATCACCTGAACTAGAAGAGGATGCCAGCTTTTCATAAGTATCAACCTTTTGTTTAACATAAGGACCAGTGACAACAGGAACCACTTCAACCTTTTTACCAAGGACATTTTTATCATACTCAATAGTTTGCTTAGCTGCCTTTTCAAGAGGAATAGGAACAGTATCAGCAATCGGCATGTCAGTTGATTTAGACTTGGAGTCTTGATTTGATGGTATTGGGATTTCTTTCACGGTGGATGGAGATGAACTAACATGACCTTGAGAAGCCGAAACTGGAACAGAAGCGTCAGTATCTTTTTCTTCAACATGAGCTGTAGCTGGTTGAGAGGTTTTGGCAGACATTTCAGATTTCTTAAGAGTTGCAGCTAAAGCTATTTCAACTGGAACAGATTCAGCTGATTTATTTTCAGTTGAAATGGAGAAACCAACAGCACCAGCAAAAGCAACAGTTGCAGGAACGGCAAAGTCCTTAATATCTTTAGCTAATGCATCGTCGATAGACAAAACTCTCATGGTATCAACTGGTGAAGAAGGAGGCGATTTAACAATCTCATCTGTACCAACTTGAGAAATGCTTGGTTCTGGAGCAGAGATTGACGTTTCAACAGCAGGCTCAACAGGAGCAACAGTAGTACCTTTAATTGTTGTTTTAACAGAGCTTTCACCAAGTGGGGCTATTTCTTTTGCAGAGGCAGGTTTAACACGTACCGGCCCTTTAATTAGAGCTTCAACGGAGTTTCCAGAAACTGAAATAACATTGGATTCTATCTTATCTGTAATCACTGGTGCGGCAAAGACTTCCTTGACAGAAACAGGCTTAACATGAGTAGTTGGAGTTTTCAAAGAGTTTTCAGCCTCAGGAATAACTTCAGGCTCTTTCTTAACCGGAATATCTGGAGACACAGATGTAACCGAAGCTTCTCTGGTAGGAAAAAATTCTACTTTCTCAGTTTCTTTAACTGGAGAAACTTCAAGATCTTTGGTAGAACTAACAGGACAGGAAACAACAGGCTCAACTGGTTCTTTAACAACGAACGAAAAGCTACCTGGTGTCTTAACTTCATTTCCTGATGGAACAGATGGTGGAGTAGCTTTAACCAACAATCCTTCACGAACAGATTCTTCAACAATTGGCTTCTCAACAGCTGGTCCTTTAGAAACTTGCTTGTAGATTTCCGCCTTTTCTAATGAAACAGCTGGCAGAGTGACTGTAGCAACAACAGGTGTATCAAGACCTAGACCCTTCACAATCGGTTCTTTAGAAATTTCATTAACTGGCTCCTTAGTAGGAGATTGAATAGGAGTAGCAGCGTTTTGAGCAACTGAAGTTTGGGTAATTAATTCTTTAGGAGCGGTCGACTTTTCAACTGGAACTATTTCAACGGGTTTCTTAGGTTCTGTTTTGATCACTGGAGGAGTAACAATGGATGGTGCTTCTTTCGGCAAAACTTCTGAAACTGAAGCAACCGGAATAACATGTTCTTCAATAGTAACTTCAGGAGTAGCCTTAACTTTCTTTGAAATAACTTCTGGGGAAACTGTGACCACTGTATCAGCAGCCTCAATTCCCTTTCCTAATAGTGGAGTAGTAACAACAGCTGGTTTTTCAACAGTAGAAATATATTCTTTGATATCAACATTAATTGCATCATCATCGCTTTCAGAGGCTCCATTGGTAGTAATCTTTGAAGATTCAGATTTAATAGAAGCAGGAACAGCTGCAGCTATTGGGATAATAGTTTGCTCTTTGATATCAACATTAATTGCATCATCATCACTCTCTGAAGCATCATTAGTTGTAACTTTTACAGGGTTAGTAGATTGAATGTTTGATTCAACAACGCTTGGAATTATAGACGATGACTTAACAATGGCTGGTTTTTCAAAGATTGGCTTCGTTTCCTTCGCAACAGCAGTAATATCAACATTCTCATTAGAGACCAATTCTTGGACGATTGGAATATCCACTTCTGATGTGGAAATGTTTGGTTTGGAAGTGATTAAATTTTGAGTAACAGATTGTTCAACAACTGGAATGAAATCACCTTTCTTGGATTCTCTAATAGCTGGCTCAGAGATAGAAGGTGCAGCTTGCACTTCTTTCTTAGGTTCATCTAAAATTGAAGTGAGCTTTTCCTTCTTAGAGTCTCCAATATTAGAAACAACTTTTTCTTCTTTTGTACCTTCAAGAACGGCATCGGAAACAACGGGTCCACAAACTGGTTTGCTTGTAATAACCTTCTTAGATTCTTCGATAGCGATAGCAGGAACAATCTTTTCTTTCTTAGGCTCTTCAATAGCTGGTGATGCAGCAGCTTCGACTTCTTTATCTATACCAGATTTTAGTTCAATAGGAGAAACTTCAGCAGTCATATCAGCAACATGCTCAGTAATAACATCATCTTCATCAGAAGCATTAACGTTATCTTTCCAAGATGCTTCAACAACAGCAGGGGTCAATGGAGGTTCAACCGCATCTTCAAACACAGCATCTGAATCTGAAGTGATATCAAGATTAATAGGACTCAAAGGCGAATTATCATCACCTGTAGACGAGCTAACAGCAACAGCACCAGATAATTGCAATTGAGTTAGTGCTTCAACTGAATGAGAATGAGAATGATGAGCTGCTGATAACGTAGACGTCGTTAATCCAGTGGTTAATCCAGCAGCCAAAGGAACACTGACTGGCATAACGCCATGCTCAGTGATATCGTAAGTAGATGGGGTTTTGTTGTGAGATGATGTCGAGCCAGTATTAGTGCCAGTACCAGCTGGCAGGTCTTCATCTATGTCGACTAGAGAGTTCTGTGAATTTGAAACAGATGAATCTTTGTTGAATAATGGAGTGAACTTTTGATGTGTTGGTGTTAAGCCTGGATTAAAGAAATTTCCACTCTTCAATTTTCTAATCTCTTTCTCGGGGGTTGAGTTAATTGTTGTAGATTGTTGTTGTTCGGTACTGCTAGTGGCTAAGGTATCTTTCAATGAAGAGGATTGTTGTTGTGCTTTCACATCGATGTCAATTGGACCAGAACTGAGTGAACGAGTTGGAGATTGCGATTTTGACTTTGTTGATGTTGATTTTGATTTAGAACTTGAAGGTGAATGAGAAGATCTATGATGTCTTCTGGGCTTTCTTTGACGACTAAACGTGGTACCCATTTTAATAGTTGAATTAGAGGAGGTGGATGCAGTGGGTTTAGTGGGTGTAGAGTTAGATAAAGGTCTCTTAATAAAAGAGGTAGTAATTGATTTAGTAGCTCTAGATAAAAAGGATTTCTTAGGATGATTTACAGAGGGTGACGCTTTTCGACTTGGAACAGAGGCGGGTTTGGGAGAAGAGGGTATTGCAATGGGATCAGGGTTAGGTGAAGAGGTAGAGGTGAATGTCTTTGGAGAGCCACGTTTGGACAGCCTTTTGAAGTGAAAGGACAGGTGGGCGGAAGAGGACAAAGAAGGATGTGAGCCATTGCCATCGTTGGAGTCAAAGGAGGGTTTCTGTAGGTGTTGACGTCTTTGTGTGCTAGGTGACTGTGTAGAAGGTTTTGGTTTCGATTTAATATTTTCCCTTTGCCTGTCATTGTCAGTGTTTGGCGACTGCGAGTCAGCCCCGGCTTGTTTGAGCTGGCGGAGGTACTCAGAGGGAGATAGACGGCGGCTGGATTGGGGCCCAATGCTGACAGACTGGTTGACCTGCTCTAGAAGTTGGATTTGCTTTAAATAGTGAGTTTGTTTGTCCTGGAGGGTGGCTTTATTGGTAGTTGAGTCCGAGTCTGAGGATTGCATGAGGAAAGGAAAGGGGTAGATGGTCAGAGAAGACACTGGAATTCTTGCTACAACTACCAGGGTCTGATCACCTCTTCATTTCCACAATTGCATTAACACTTATATTTATACTCTTCTAAACGATAAATCAGTGAGTTTGAAACAGCCCTCTGCCCAGTTAAACCTCAAACAAAAAAAAAGACTCTACGACAATTCACGATCGTTAACTATGCACGGGACGGGACGCCCACTTTAACTATGAGAGAGGGTTTTACTTTTCGATTTAGAATTCCTTCAGTTCCATTACCGAAGTATCCTCTATATAGATCAACTATATTTATAATAAAGGCTCTCAATTCAATTTAGTCTGCAGCTTTACTAAGCAGAATGAAGGATGGATCAATTCAATAAAAGCGTAAACACCTCCCGAGAAACACGAAACGAAAATACGTAAACAGACCTTGTGCGGCTGTGTTACTTCACCGCCTTGACCGCCGCGTCGATTTCTGCATTGTCCACGTCGATGCGTCCTATATTATCTGCTCTCTCAACAGTGGACAAGCATCCCGTCGACAACCATCTAAGGGCCTTCGTGAACACTGAAAAGTAAACACCAAACAAACAAACGAACCACGTACCTTTCAAAGCTCTTTTCGTGCCTTTTCCACCTTTCAAATCCAAACCCACTGCACGCCACCTTTTCTTTTATCCCCACTCAGAGCAGCTCCATCTCTCCATACTTCGACTATACCTAATACCTATTTTGTGCTGAAACTCCGTGCGTGAAAATACCCATAATGTTTTCAAATTCTTCAACCGTAAAGTCTAAAGAACCATTGACTACTTCAACACCATTAACCTCAAATGATATAAGTTTGAAAGTTAAGGATAATCCAACAACAACCAAAAATAACAACTTCAACTCTTCTGACTCAGAATCTGAAACTGAATCTGTTCCTGAGTTTTCAAGTTTCAACATATCTCAATATCCAACGATGAATGACCTTAATCCCCAAAATAATTCAATCGACGACTACACCAATTCAGACTACTATCCATCAAACAACAACACACTAGAAAATGACGATTCTAATCTAGACCAACTGCAACAATTAATCAGCTCAATCGATTTAAACAACTCCCCAACAAAGATCCCGTCAACAAATGAAACCCCATCTCCAGTCCTTAACCAACGGAACGCATCCACAATGACCATATACGAGAAAGATAATCAAAGAATAACCTCTTATGCTTCAGCAATTGGCATATACAACCAATCGATTGACTCTCCTTCTCAGACTCCAACTCTTAAAATTCCGAAACAAAGAATCGCATCAAATATTTCAATTCAAGATTTATTCGATAGGACCACAGATTCAGAAACACAAGGAATACCACCTGCTTTGAACTTACCAAAACAACGAAGAAATTTAGATGATTCTGATAGGGTGGTTTCTAATATATCCACTAAGGCTTTATACGACGATTCGCCAAGTCAAAGAATCACTTCGAACGCTTCTGTTAAGGCGATGTACAATAACTCAATTTCGTTTAATGATACCGACACGGATGTGTTATCTGTACTGCATGAAGAAGATGTTCAAACTATATCCGAAACCCAACAACAGCCCAATTCGGAGCAATCTACAAACTCTCGACAAGAGCCACAGCAACCACAACAACAATGCACCAATCTGTCAAATCAACCAAGCAATTATACACTTTCAATAATTCCACAAGAATCAATTGATCAAACTGATACAATCCATGTCTCTCAATTGAAAATTAATGAAAAGGAAACTATAGCTAGCAAGGCACATTATAACAGTGTTAACAGTGGCGTTAAAGAGCCTGAGCAGCAGAAGTTGGAGGATTTGTTTGTTGATCGACCTGCTAAGAATGAGGCTGCAGGTAATGATGATGATGATAGTCAACTTTCTGAGACCCGAACTAATGATAAAGAACAGGATGGTGTTGATGATGTTTCTGATGTTGATGCTAATACGGATGTAATGGACATTGCCAAGAAACATGTTGTTGAAATGGATACAGCTAATAATTTAGGGAAATCTCCTGACAATGATTCAGATGATGTTTGTGATGATGCGGTTGAAGTGGTTGACGCAGTTGAAGCTCTTGAAAAGACAATTCCAGATACTGATACATTTGATACTCGGTCTGTTGAGAAAGATATTTCCGATAAAGAAGATGACCCATCTAATAAAGAAGATGCTATTTTGGATGATTCATCTATTGAAAAGTCAGATCTTTTTCCAAGAGATGTTCAAAATGATGAAAATGATAAAGGTGCTTCAAAAGAAAACTTTAATACTAGTTCCAATTTAGAAAAAGAAAATTCTTTAGGTATTCAAAATAATGTTTCCGAAAAAGAAAGCATCGTCTTTGATGATGAGAACGTTTCTGTTGATTGTGATCTTGCTAATGAAAAAGTTTTAGATGAAAGTATTGTTTCTGATAATAATGAGGCTCTTGTTTCTGATGCTCAACATGGTGCTGATAAGGCTTCTAATAAGAAAGCAGAGGAAGTTTTGCATGATAATCAAAAAGAGAGTTCAGGTAACCACCAAAATGGTATTTTTGAGGATGAGAAAATTCCTATTACTTATGATGAATTTTGCAAAGCTGAAGAAGTAAGTGATATCAAGGATGATTTCACTAGCGAACAAGACCAAGCAGACGCTGGTCCAGAAAGTGTCATTAAAGACAAGGAAGAAAATCTTGTTGCTCATAGTACAGAAGAAAGCCATCCGGCTATTGGTAAGGGAGAGGAAGAGCCTATAGATGTGGAAGAAATTCCCTCTGTTGATACTAATTCTGGACGAAAGGAAACCTTTCATTTTGTTGAAGCTGGATTATCCTCTGCCTCTGAATCTGAAGTGGGCTTGTCTAAACAGGTTGAGCCTGACATTTCGACTGGTAGTAAATTGAATACTTCTTCCATTTTAGATTCATTTGATCATACAGAGGATGAGCTTTCTCACCTTAATATTACACAGGATGATTCGGTGATAATTGATCCTTATCAACTGCATAATCTTTCTGAAATTCCTGAAGTCACTGAAATTTCTCATTCCGTGATGAACAACTCTGATGAAGAAATTCATATTTCTGAGGATTCTAAGTCATTGGTGAACACTGAAAATGAAGTATCACAAGAAATTGATGTTTCTCATGATGGCCCACCATTTATTGAAGTTAATAATAACTCAGTGCAAGAAGAAATTCAACGGTCTGACAAATCTAACAGCGAGACTTCTCATGATTCAATAATAACTAAACAATCCCATAACAGTTCTATTTCTAACATTGCTCGTAAGACTGAACCAAATTTATCGCAGCAACATGATAATTCATCAATTTTAGATTCTCTCCATGAAGATCGTCACACTTCCTTCCTGCCCACAAGACCAACAACTGCAACCTCATCAAGACAATCAAGTTCAGGTGATAGTTCCAGTAGCAGTGGACCTATTCCATTATCAGCTAATGAAGTTAGTGAAGATGATCATACTATGGAATCGAATTCCAATTCCAATTCAAGGTTATTTAACACCGATACATCATTAACAACTACTCAATCACCATCAACCACACCAAAATTGTCTAACAAAATTCTCAGAACAAAAGATGCCGCTAAATCAACAACTCCGAGTAGAATCCCACTAAGAATGACGCCAACCAAGATTAAACTGAAGAATAAAGAGAAACGATTATCCTTAGTTGAAAATATCAAGAAGAAACTAATCAATGAATCAGGTTATTCATCCGATGAAAACAACAGCTCTGAAAACGATGAGTATATCGATACCACTATTTCTATACCTACGTTAATCACTGCTACTAATAAATCAGCAGGCATTGGTGTTGCTAAACATAAGAAAAACAACTTCTCCATTCATGAAATGAATGAAATTTTCTCAAATATGGATCTTAGTGAACTATCCACCGATAATCATCAGCAAAGTCGTATTCCTTCTGGATTCCATTCTTCGAAATCATCCAAGAATGAAATGGAAAGATTAACTAAAGAATTAACGGATGCCAAAATCCAGATTAAGTTACAGAATGATTTATTAAAAGATAAATTTGGTAAAGATTACAAAGATGATATTAGTACACTAATCGAACATCAATTTCGGCAACAACAACTGAAATCGTCTAAAGAAATTAAAGACTTAAAATCTCATATCGATGAATTACTAGATTCCTTCAACCAATTAGATGATCAATTAGGCGATTTAGCTAAAGAGAATAATAATTGCAAAAAGATAGTCAATGAAATATTCCAACTGATTACAGAAAGTGGAATGTTTAATGATGATTTAGAAATGTTGACTAAATTAGCACAGGGTTTAGAAAATCCAGTTTTGAAAAATAAGTTGTCATTGCTAGGTTATATCGTTGAAATGATTTTGAGGGTGCATTCAGCCAGTAAAGATGAAAATAATCTAAAGTTAAGTGAGTTGACTAATGGGTTAACTTCTCTGCTGGGTAAATTTAAAGAACAGCAAGGTAGATTGAATAGTGTTAATGATATGATTGATTTGGAGTTGGAGAAGACTAAAGGTTTAAAGTCACAAGTTGAAGTTAAAGATAAGGAGATTGTCGATTTGAAAGTCAAAGTAGATGAATTGCAAAAACAAATCGAACATTTGGGTGTTGCCAATCCTGAAGAAATTAATAACTTGAATAAGCAAATTAATCAATTAACTGATACGATTAATCAATTACATAAGTTAGTTGGTGACAAGGACAAATTGATTAAATCATTAAAAATCGATAAAGATGCATTAACTCAAGATTTGTTAGAATTAACTGGCTTGTCTAAAAATCTGAAAAATGAAAATATCCAGCTAACATATGAAAACAACAACCTAGAAAATAACATAGATGGATTAGAAAATCAATTGCTCACTCAAAATGCCAAATTTAATGAACTATTTGATTCTTCAAATGCAATAAGTGAAGATTTACAGGATTTACAATTAGCTTATGATGATTTAATTACAACTGACATCAATTTCCAAACTCATTTGATTAAAATATTAAGTTCAATACTGGATAAAAAATCAGTTAAAGAAGCAGCTGAGAAAATCTTACAGTTGGCCAACAGGAAAAAATTAGGATTGGACTTTTCCAGTATTAAAAAAGTTCATTCTTCTGTTTATCAATATGATTTAGCTGCTATTGAGACCATCATCAGTGACCATGCTCAATTAGTAGCAGAATTAAATAGACTGCAGAGTGAAGTTCATCAATTACACAAACAAATTGCTGAATTACAACAACATCGACAGCAACAGAGGCAATTAGAAGATGCGGGTGATAATGTAAAGGAATCCATTACCAGTGAACATAATGAATCATTTGATAGTAATACTAGTGGAGGTAGCGGTGATGGTCCAGCTAGTCCAAGGTCGAAGTTAAGATTAGAAGAAGTGGTTAGAAGATGGAAGGCAGCTGAAGAAGCTTTAGCTTTTGAAAGAAAGCAAAGTAAAAAAAGATTAGATGATTTAGAAGGTCAAAATGTTAGGTTGAAAGCCCGGTTGACTGTTATTACTCAAAGAAATGCTCGTGGCCAGTGAAAAATAATGGCTTAACCTTAATGTATTCATAATTGTTCGCTTTTTTTTTGTTTTCGAAAAAAAAATATTTTGTGTTATCTTTTTTGTTGGTGTATTTATAATTTTACTTATTTTTCCATTCTCTTTTAATGATATTTCTTCATTGCATGATTGCATTTTATTTTTAAGCTGTAATCACTATAGTACGTAAATAAAAAAAAGAAACTAGTAGAAATATAAAATTACAGAAATTGAAGTATAGAGATCTCAGTTAAGTCTATTCAGAATAATCTAATCTTCCATTTCATCGTCACTATCACTATCTGAGTCGTCGTCCTCATCTTCTTCACCTTCCTCTTCAGCATATTTAACAGCTTCATCAAACAAATCTTTTGGAACAAATTTATGCAGACCCTTAGTATGTTCTGTACTTATCCAAGTTAATTCTAATTCAAAATCTTTATCTTTGTTATCTTCATGGGCTAAATATATGATTCTTGCAGCCTCCTTGACTGCATCTTTAGCTAAAATATTAGGTAAATCCAGCTTTTCTAATTCAGCTTTAGCAGTCTGTCTACCTTTACCTGAAGCAACACCATAATAACCCCAATAAACTCCAGAAGGCTCAACCATGTATAAATGGGCACCTTCGTCGTCGACACCTCCTACAATTGCATTAATACCAAATGGTCTAACTGAATTATAACAGGTGTAGGCTTGAACATAGTAACCTAATCTATCTATTAAACCTGGAACACCAATGGCCTCTTTATATAAAGATCTAAATGATTGAGCTTCATCTCTACCTCTGTTAACGAAATGTCTGCCATCAGGTATTAAACCTGAATAGACAACACCAATATGTCTATCTATAGTTTGAATTCTTTTATTTTTACCAGGAACTAATAACTTTGAAGATATGATTTTTTCGGTGGCTAACACTATACCATCTTTACATCTTATTCCCAACGAAGTGCCGGTGTTTTCAACTGCTTTTGAAGCATATTCAACTTGAAAGTTTCTACCATCTGGAGAAAAGATAGAATTGGATAAGTCGTAACCAGTACCAATTGAAGTCTTTTAGAAAGAGCAATTGAGTTAGTAATTTCTTCCAAATATGTCAAAGGTTATAGCAGCAGTTAATTCGACATACCATTCTGTATTGATTGTTTGTTTAAGTCTGTTTGCCCTTTGTCTTCTTAAATGTGTTCACTTGTTGATTTGCCATCGTGTTTTCACTTTTCCCAGTGAGACTGAGAGAGCGAGCTGCCTGCCACCTCGGTGCTCGTGTCAGTATTGCTAACCTCTTTTTCTATCTTTCTTTCAAGTTAGCTAAGGCAGTTGACAATATTTCAACTTAATCGTATGTAACAACTATGGACACGATAAAAGTGGTAATATGTGGAGATGAAGGAGTGGGTAAGTCATCCATTATCACCTCCTTAATTAAAGACAAATTTGTTCCCAACATCCAGCACGTCCTACCTCCAATCACTATTCCTAGAGATTTCTCTTCTTCTACCTATTCACCAAAATCAACAATTTTAATAGATACCATGGCTTCTGACATTCCAAATTTGCAGTCAGAGATTAGACAAGCAGACGTGATATGGCTGGTCTACTCTGATCATTATACTTATGAAAGAATCTCACTTTACTGGATCCCAATGTTTAGATCAATGGGTGTTAACTTACCTGTGGTTATTTGTAATAATCAGATGAAAGATGAAAATGAAAATGAAAATGAAACTGAAAAGCTATATGGCCAATATCATTATAATCATTATCAGCATCAAATAGAGACAAATAATATTTTATTGGATAGCCATAGTAATAATGCATCATCAAGTGATAATGAAGATTTAGAAAATGTTATAAATGATGAATTTGTTCCACTTTTAAAAGAATTTAAAGAAGTTGAAGCATGTATACGATGTTGTGCAAAAGAAAACCACAACGTGAATCAAGCGTTTTATATGTGCCAGCGTGCAGTTTCACATCCTATTGCTCCATTATATGATTACAAGGATAGTAATTTAAAGCCATTGGCTATTTCTGCATTAAGTAGAATTTTTTACTTATGTGATAGAGATCAAGATGGGTTCCTGTCAGATGATGAATTTATGCAATTACAACAAAAGTGCTTCCATAAGGCGATGGATGTGAATGAGTTACAAGATTTAAAAACAACTTTAAATGATTCAATTCCAGGGTCGTGTAGTACAAGAGGTATTTCAGACGAGGGCTTTTTAACATTGAACAAATTATACGCTGAAATTGGAAGACATGAGACAATATGGGGTATATTACGTGCGTTCCATTATACAGATTCATTATCAATAGATGACAAAATATTACACCCGAAATTGGACGTTCCATCAAATTCTAGTGTCGAATTATCGCCGAAAGGTTATAAATTCTTAGTCGATCTGTTCGTTCTCTTTGATAAAGATAATGATGGTGGATTAAGTGAAAATGAATTAAATGAACTGTTTTTCCCCACTCCAGGTATACCGAGATCATGGCAAGAAACAAACTTCCCAAGAAGTGTTGTTTGTAATGAAGAAGGTTACGTTACGTTACAAGGTTGGTTGGCTCAATGGGCAATGACAACCTATTTGGATTATAAGACAACATTAGAATATTTGGGATATTTTGGGTATATTGATAAACTAAGTAGTAAAAATGGTTCAAATACAATATCGGGGTTACATATTACTAAAAACAGAAAGCTGAGAAAGAGAAATGGTAAATTGTTTCGAGCACCAGTTTATGATCGTACGGTGTTTAATTGTTTTATAGTTGGAGCACCAGGTTGTGGTAAATCGTCCTTATTAGAAGCATTTTTAGGTAGACGATATAGTGATCATTATTCACCTACAATTCAACCAAATGTGGTGGTAAACAGTGTTGAATTGACGGGTGGTAAGCAATGTTATTTAATTTTAGAAGAATTAGGTGAAGTTGAAGGAGCAATTCTGGAGAACAGGGCTAAATTAGAAACATGTGATGTCTTATGTTTAGCTTATGACTCATCCGATCCTGAATCATTCCAACATTTAATTGATCTAATGAACAAATATCCTGGAATGCACGATTTACCTGTTGTTTTCGTTGCTTTGAAAGCAGATTTAGATAGGCAACAGCAAAGATCGGACCAACAACCTGAACCATTTACAAGACAATTTTATTTGCAACCACCAATGCACATATCATCAAGTTGGAGTACTTCATTAAGTGAATTGTTAAGTCATTTAGTGGATTCAGCATGTAATCCGAGAGTTTGTACACCAGGTTTAGAACCTGTTCCCGAAGAAACTGATCCTTTTGTCAATCCTTTTACAATTGGTACAGGAGCTTTAGGTTTTATGGTTATTGTTTCGGTTTGGTATCTTAGAGGTTATATAATTGACGGTAGATCATCATAGGGTTGCCTTTTGTTTTTTGTGTATAGTGTATTGTTTAGAAAAGCTTGCTGTATATACTAATTCTATTAAAGTACAATAACAATGAGCAAGCATATACAATCCTAAAGTATATTATGATGATGAAGTATTTTCATAGCGTACATTAACTTATCTTCACTGGTTACCTTCTTAGAAGGTGAATAATCTATAGGTAAGACTAAATTGAGATTCAACCGCCTATTAAGATTCTTCAAGTTAGAGTACGTCCAAATCATTCCATTTGAGTAAGTTTCTTGATATAAAAAGCCAATAACTGTTCTCATAGAAATTTCGATTGGGCCACCGTTATCAAGATTGTCTCTTAATTCTTTATCAGCATGAAACTTTTCCAAAATCTCGATCGCATAGTGACTTAAAGCTTCATATTTGATATGTAATGCTATTTTTTTTTCGATAGAATTGATAAATTCAAGTAATCCTAACAAATCGGACTTCTTAACGTAGTATTTGATAAATGGGATAACTCGGGCTTTCAGATTTCGTTGGAGTATCATCCGTTCTTCTTCATTCAACTCATGCTGAGAAGAGAGCTCTGAATTAATAATTGATAATGCTTCTTCTATCTCATCATTATCTAGAAGTCTTTTCACTTTATTGCTTTCCTCGACCCCATTGAAATCAGGATTAAATAAACGGGCAATATAAAACATATCATCATTATTCATACTCATATTGAATGTTGGCAACCCCGGCCATAAGTAATTCCTAACAAATTTATCCTCAACCATATTCCACTCATCTTTCATCCCAATAATTGCTTTCCAATGAGGAAACCCCCGTTTATCTAAAAACCCATCCATCAACCTCGAATAATTGACATTATCATAAGGCTGGCTCAACGATAACTTAACAAGTCCATTGTTAACCAGCCACCAAAACTGACTCTGCCCATCCTCAAACTTTTGTTTTCGTTCTTTAGATAGTTTCAACCATGCATATTTGATTAAATTTAGATTTTTCAAACGACGGTTTAAAGAGTATGCGAATGGTAGTATTAGAAATGATTGTTGAGAGTGAGTTAGATGCTGTATTACTATTTTGGCCTTTTTGAGATCCCATTTATAAAACGAGTTGATAAATTGAAATGATTCGTCTATTCTATTCTGCATTAGCATTAGCTTAAGGATATTATCTAAAATAGATGAATCAATTATGGGCTTAGGATATCCTAGATCACCAATATATCGTAAGCATTTGTCTGTTTGTCGTGACTTTATGTAATTTTGTATTATCTTGGCTTCTTGTTGGTTGATTTCTGGTACCGATGATCTTTGTGTTGGGTTTGTGTCTTTGCTTGTGTCTTTACTTATGTTATGTTGAAGCTGTTTAATTTGAAGGAGTTTTAAAGGTTGTTGTGTTTTTGTCGGATCGAGTTCAAGTAATGTGTCAACTAACTCTGATGCATAATTTTTAGTAGAATTGTGTCTGATATAATGTAATCTGGGCATTAACTTGATCATCTACCCGATTTCATTGTGCTACTTTACGAACCCAAAGCACTAAACTTGAATCAACTATCCAAGATGATAGATCAAAACCATGAAAATTCAAAATCGACCCAAGAGGAAAGCGTCAATAGTCTTTGTCCAACACCCGTACACCACAATCTTACCAAAAGATGCAACCAACTTAAATGCTTTAAATCTGAACTGTTAACTCAAACCAGCTCACAACACTCCTGCAAAAGCTGTCAATTGGTCACTTTTCCTTCATTCTTTCTATTTCCCTCATCAACTATATTAACCATGGGCACTACATCATATCTGGCAATTGCCACATTATCTATAGTGGGTGGCTGTATGTATCATCTTTTTCAAGTTGTCTTATCATATACCAAAAAAGACACACAATTTCAGTATTGAAAAGAGAATCATTATACTAACTCTGTGGTGTGACTTTTACACAACTAGACATGCTATTCAACAACTCAGGAGAACAATTCAACTTTGGCGAGTTCCTAGAAACAGTGTCACCATACATGTGGGCCAACCTGGGTATTGGCTGCTGTATTGGATTTTCCGTCATTGGAGCAGCATGGGGTATATTTATAACTGGGTCATCGATGGTTGGAGCGGGTGTGAAGGCGCCTAGAATCACAACCAAGAATTTGATTTCAATTATTTTTTGTGAAGTTGTGGCAATTTACGGATTAATTATGGCTATTGTTTTCTCTTCTAAATTAACTGCCGTTGGTTCAGCTTCAATTTTGACTAAAGAGAATTTATATACGGGTTATTCGTTATTTTGGGCTGGGTTGACAGTTGGATTGTCTAATTTGATCTGTGGTATCGCCGTTGGTGTCACTGGTTCAACTGCTGCTATTTCGGATGCTGCTGATTCTTCATTGTTTGTCAAGATCTTAGTTATTGAGATTTTTGGTTCTGTTTTAGGTTTATTTGGGTTGATTGTTGGTTTATTAATGGCTGCTAAAGCTGGTCAATTTGAATAAGTAACCATTATCCGTTGCCAAGAAAAAAAATATAAACACTTAATCTTATATTTATGTATTCTAAATTATACACTCATTTAACTCATCTCACTTTACTCATGTATCTTTCTTTCTTTCTGTCTTAGATAACTCCTCTCCAAAAAATATATATATTATCGATAACTTTTGTCAGCAAAGCAGGTAACAGATAGTGATAGTAAATAACTTTTTTTGTATTAAAAGGATAAGAATTTTAAATAAAAAGCAAAGAGGTCCGTTTATTCCGTGCAAACATTATATACCTCTTTAAATGAAAGCCAAAAATGGAAACAAAAAAATTGAAATAAAAAGAAAATCCCAAAAAAAACAACATTCACAGGAAAAATAACTAAGGGGGGGGTAAGAATAATTAAAAGAA
The DNA here is from genome assembly GCA_003707675.3 of Ambrosiozyma philentoma. NCBI lineage: Eukaryota > Fungi > Ascomycota > Pichiomycetes > Pichiales > Pichiaceae > Ambrosiozyma > Ambrosiozyma philentoma. The sequence goes on from PPKZ03000064.1 coordinate 17,316, forward strand.
AAAAGAATAATAATGTCTAGTATCTATATACATTTTTCTTGCTTTTCAATAGCAAAGGTAATTAACCTCTACAACCCGACGTTGTAGATTTTTTTATAACTTACTAACTTCTTCAACAACAGCACCATCGTCAGCAGGATCTAACAATAACCACTTACATTCAACTTTTTCATACTTGAATCTATTAATAATATCTCTTGAAATCTCATCGTAATTCTTATTAGCCAGGACCAAAATAGTTGGACCAGCGCCAGAAAGGCAAATTCCTAACAAACCAGGATGAGATTGCGGAGTAAACTCGGTTAAGATTTCAGTCAATCCGGGAATTAAAACCTTTCTAAAGGGTTGATGCAACTTATCCTGCATTGAATTATAAATGAACTCTGGATTAGGTTCACCAGATTGACCCACAGCGGAAGTCAAAACGGCCAATCTTTGTAAATTGAAAATAACATCTGCCTTTTCATACTTATCAGGTAAAACTGCTCTTGATTTCTCAGTAGAAACTTCAAACTGAGGTATGATTGCAATACATCTGATCTTATGATTCCACGTATACTTCACATGTCTGCCTAAATCTTTAGGAGCATCAGGAGCAATACCATTGACATCTAACACATTTTCCAAAGGTTGATGAACAGTAGAATACTCTGCGTCCGACAACTTTCTCAAAAAAGAACCAACAAATCCACCCATCATAGCAGCAGTAATATTATCTGGATGTCTTTCGATCATAAGGCAATAATCCAAACATCTTTGTTTATCGAAACCCAAATCAGCAATGGCATTAGCTAACAACACACCACCAACAACAGCAGCACCAGAAGAACCTAACCCTCTGCCTAATGGGATTGGATTAATGACGTGAATCTTGGTACCTTTTGGAAACTGGTTGATTTTGTTAGCTCTTAGAACATATAATGCAACTTTGGTGACTAAATTTTTGGAAGAGGATAATGGAACATTAGCTTCACCGTCACCTTCGTAAGACAGAGTTGCGTTGAATGGATCAGTTGATATGTGATTTGGGTCTATTTTAACCGATATGGTTAAGTATAAGTTTAAACCAATGCCTAGCACGTCGAAACCTGGGCCGATGTTAGCAGAGGAGGCTGGGACCTTGATTGCAAATTCTCTGGACATGGTGAAAATATGGCTGGATGTGTCTATGAAGAGAAGGTGGTTGTTCAGAGGAGTGGTGTTTGTTTCTTTAGCTACTCGTGGATAGTTGGCACACTTGAGTCATTCGAATTAAATTTTGTTCACCACTTGAAAGATCTCGCTTAGCTACTAGCATAATTCTTTTAGGTACCGGGAAACTTCTAGGTACTGGGAAACAGTGCCAATGGAATACGATTATAGGCCCGATTTCAGGAAGATTATTTTATATATCAATCAACGAATATTCTATTTTGATATTGGTAGTGTCTTCGAAGGCGTAGTTAGTGGTGATAAAATTACCGGTTGTACGAAGGGTAAAGAATAGGTGTGTAGAGATGTTTAAAAATTGGGCAGCAAATTAAAGATTAGCTCTGGAAATTGCAAAGATCGAAAAACTAATTATCATTTTGGGAAGAAAGGTTTCAGTGAGCTTTGTAGTGGTGATAGGTGTATGGTAGTAGGTAAAACTTCCCCTGTTGGGCAGTTGCCTTATCTTAATCTAAATAATACGTCGTGGTGGTTATAATGTGAGGTACGGACTAGGGCTTAGCTTAGTCTTGGGCTTTGACAGACAGGATTCATTGTAGTGACAGCTAGGTGTATACAGACAAATTAAGGACGTGGTTTAATTATAGTGACTTAGCGTTATCTCAGCCCTAGCAGGTACGAGTCCTGCCAAAGCAACTAGATCTTGTAGGGTCTGTGAAAAGGAAGGGAAAGTCGCCCTAGGTCGCCTTCCTTTGTTTTGCGTGTGAATGCCAATAGCGAGTGCTTACGTCAGCGCCCCCAGTCGATCAACAATTCCAAATCATCCCAGAAGGAGCCTAATCCACCAGAAGGCCTAATTACCACCAGCTCAGGACACATCACGATTCACGGCCACAGCAAGCTCTGCTTACTTTATCACAGCAACATTACATTGGTATCTTCCCCACTCACCATCTCTAGTGTCTGGTTGCCTCCTCCCTCCACCCACCAACAATAACAACAACAACAACTCCGTGTCCCTTTTATCATCTAATTTCATTTCTCTAATTACACGTACTTACTCATCTTGCGACACGATCCAACTTAGTCATTCTTTATTCTTTGTTCTTTTCTTTGCAAAAATATATTAATCAATAAATAAAATCACTTTGCTCAGCACGCACAACTCTTCCCACTTCACTTCACCTCATTGCACTTATACTTACACGTTACAACAATGCCAATGACTACTCCTCGAAGAAAAAGTGCTCCTCTGCCTTCAACGGGCTCTTCTCACCTGAAAAGAAACTCCGCTAGAAAATCAACTCATGAGGAATTGTTAGCTGCCTCTCATGCCGTTGAACAAGAATTACACGTTGTTACTGCTTTGAAAAGACTATCTTTAGGTAACTCTTTAAACTTTGATCCGGATTTGCCTGCTGACTTCAATGATCTAAACCTGTTGGATAATCAGCATTCAAAACATTCGAAAAGTGAACCTTCTTCTCCTGTAAGAGATTATTATTCTTCTTCTTCTAATAATCCTAAATCTCCAACTATACCTCAGGAAACAATTGATGAAGATGATGAATCTGTAAATGATGACGATGCCTCTTTGGATTCTGATGTAATGCTTGAATCAACGAAATTGATGTGGGTCCCGGCTAATGCACATCCTAAATTGGCCCCTGAAAATTTTAGAAAACATGTTCAACAAACCGTTGATGAAATTGCTTCAAAATTACAAAGATCAAATTCTGTTAAATCAAGTTTGTCAACTGAATCTACTTCCGATGATGACGCTTCAACTAGTTCTAGTAAATTGAAAAAGAAAAAGTCTATTAAAACAACTACTCCAAATTCAACTGATGATTTAAATGATAGAAAACCATCTTTAAAAGAATTATCTCAAGAATTACAAAGTTTGTCTCAGATGGCAGGTCTTAACTCAACGGATGCTGTTACGTTGGCTAGAACTTTATCTTCCTCTTCTCTGGGTTTTACTAAGTTAGAAAGGGATGCATTCACTAATCTTGAAAATTTATCTTCGTCTCCGGGGGATAGTGGTGGACCTGGTTCCTCGAATCTATCAAATACGACCAACTCTGAGTTACCTCCTTCTGAAAACTCAGACGAAGAAGATTTGCCTATTCCAATGCTGGGCCCCGATAATGGTTTAAGAAGATCAAGATGGACAACTTATAGAAAATCAGGTTCAAAATCAAATAGATTGCCAAGTGATGGTAAGAATTTCAAAGGTATTTTACAGAAAAATGGTGAAGAAAGATCTGAAGAGATGTCTCAAAACTTACTTAAAAGTGATAAGCATCCTGTTGCTTCTGTTGCTTCTGTGCCTGCTCCACAACAGAAGTCGCAACAACTACAACAACAACAACAACTACAACATCAACAGCAGCAATTGCCACAGCAACAACAGCAACAGCAACAACACTATCAACATCATCAGCAACAACAATCCTATCCTCCTTATCAAGCTCAACCTTACCCTAATCAACAACAGCCAATACAGCAGAGAAAGTATTCCCCTAATGCTGGCCCTGGTGGTAGACCTCCTTTGCAGCAGCAGCAAACATATCCTCAGAGACAGCCTAACGAGTTGGATAGTAAGCTGGCCAGTAATTTGAAAGGTATAACAAAGAAGAGGACTCCTTCATCTAATTTACCTCCATTACCTCAGCAAAAATTACCTGCTACCCCACAACATCATCATCATCACAATCGTTCTCATCCTTCTTCTCAACAACAGCAGCAACATGGTGGTTATCCCCCACAGCAAGGTGTCCAAAAATATCCATCTCAACAACAACAATACCAGCAACGACAACAACGTCCTCTCCCACAGCAACAGCAACAGCAACAGCAACAGCAACAACGGTTTGTTCAACAACAGCAGTATCAGAAGCAACAGCAACAACAACAACGATACCTCCAGCAGCAACAGTATCAACAGCAAAAGCAGGGTCAATATCAACAACAGCCACAGCAGCAGGTGTATCAACAGCAGCAGCAAGCCCAAAAGCAGGCTCAATTACAATTTCAACAATTGCAACAACAACAACAACAAAGACAACAACAACAGCTACAACAACAAAGACAACAGCAATCATTGCCTGCTTCTCAGCCTACACCAAAATCACCACCAAGAGAAAATACCACTGCTCCACTTCCACAAGTTGCCCCTGCTCCAACCAGTCATGTTAAACCTAAGAAACTAGTGAAGAAAAAATCGGCATATGCCCAACCAAATCACTATCAACCACAACAACAACAACAACAACAACAACAACAACAGCAGCAGCAACAACAACAACCGGTAGCAACTATTCAACCTGATAAATCTGAAAAGGCTAGAAAATCAAGTTGGAATTGGTTAAAATCATCTTCACAACAGGCCCAGCAAATCCAACAATTGCAAGCTGAACAAAAGAAACAAAAGCTGTTACATCAACAACATCAAGAAGAAAAATTGAAACAGAAGCAACAACAACAACAACAACAACAACAACTGAGTGTTGATGCTAATAGAACATCACCTCCTCGTTCTCATACTAGAAACAGACATGGTACTTTGGGCACTACTGATACTCCTCCTCCACCTCCATCCACTGTTGCCACTAACACTGGCGGTAATGATGAACATGATTCTGAGGAATCTGTTCCTGTTCCGGTTGCTCTGTCACCTACTAAGGAAAAGGAAAAAGAGAAAGAGAATGCTGATGCTGCTGCTGCCGCCGCCGCTGCTCCCGCTAAGGATAGTAAATTACATTTCTCAAGTTTCTTTAAGTTGAAAAAAGATAAGAATAAGACTCTTAGTACTAATGCAGATGTTGGTTCCGATTCCGAGACAGAAAGTATTACTGATAAGAGAAGATTAAGATTCAGAAAGAAGTCACATGAACACGCTGCTTCAAATTTAAGTTCAAGTGGTGGACCAGGTGCTTCTTCACGTAAGAAGTCATCCTCAAGTGAAGAATTACCAAGGAAGATGTCTGGTCAATTAACTAGTCAAGAGGAAGTCATTCAAGAAGAAGTCCAACAACAGCAACAATCACCAACTTCTCCTGTTAAAATGTCTTCTGTTACTCCTTCTACTCCTTCTTTATCATCAAATCAAACTTTCAGTAAAGATAAGTCATTACCTTTAAGACCTCAAGAAAATGTCGTTCATCAACAACAAAAACAACATCAACAATCTACTCTTCCTACTTCTGTTCAAAAGAAGATTAAAGAAACAAGTAAAGGTGCCACTAGCGTTGCTGAAAAGAAGATCAAATCGAGAACCAGAAGTAAATCAATCACGAAGAGTGCATCTAAAGTTCCAGCAAATTCAAGACGTAAGAAATCAGTTGATCAAACATCTAAATCCAAATCTCAATCTCCTCCAGCTGATTCAACTACTATGGAGACTCCTCCTCTGGCCCAAGCCAATCAATTGGCTCATAAATCTTCCACTGAATCATTGAAATTACAATTAGAAAGAACAACGTCAAACAACAGACCAACAAAACCAAACCAACCATTGCAAATGACTGAATCAGCCTTTGGTTTCCCATTACCCCCAGTGTCCCATTCTACTGTTGTAATGCTAGATTACAGATATCCAGTTCATGTGGAAAGGGCAATTTACAGATTATCCCATTTAAAATTAGCCGATCCCAAAAGACCATTGCGTCAGCAGGTGTTATTGAGTAATTTTATGTATGCTTATTTGAATCTAGTTAATCATACTTTATTCTTACAGTCTCAAGAAGATGAGAATAATGCTGCCACTGCTGGTGGTGAAGATGTCACCATGGGTGGAACTGGTGTTGCTAGTGAGACTATATATGAAGAAAAGAAATCAAGTAGTGAAGAAGACGAAGCTATGATGATTGATGAATATGGAAATGGAAAGAGTAATAACACTACCAGTAATAATAAGCATGTTGATGAGGATGGATATCATAGTTATGGATATGAAGAAGAATTTGGTGAGCTTGATGACGAAGACCTAGATATTGATGACGACGATGTTGATGGGGAAGGAAGAATTTTATCATCAAAGAAGAATAGATATGCTAGCAAAGAAAATGATTATTATGGCGATGATGATGATGACATTGATGATGACTTTGACGAGTATCCTATTGATGAAATTTATGGTTCTGGATCTGGTCATGGTAACGGTGCAGGTGGCGATGGCTATTATCAAGATGAAGAAATTTATAGTCATTAGGTGGTAGCTGGCTTCAATTTTTTTTCTTTTATTATTAATAATTATTTATGATGTTTTATGTTGGATTACAAAAAAAATAAGAGATGAATACAAGTTGGAATCTATTTTGTTTCAGTTACTTTTCTTTATTATAAGGGGATATTATGTTGATGATTAGATTTACTATTTTTTGGTACTCCCCTCTCTTAATGATTTCTTCAAACTGCTTCTTTTTTTCTTTGGTGTGTTTGTTATTTTTCTAGATATATAGCATTTTTATTATCCTCTTTTTTTCTTCCTTTTTTGATTCCTACTTTGTTTATTTTCTTCTCATATCCTGTTTTGTTAGTTTTATTGTTGCTTATGTTTTATGTTCTGGTTAATTCCTCTGTGTTTTTTATTGAGTCATTCTTATTTGTTTTTGTTGCTTTCCAATGTTTTTTCACTCTTCCTTTGTCTTTGGGTTTCCTTTTACATATATCTTTGTTGATTTTTTTTCTTATTCTTCTGTTTGCTATTATTTGTTAAGTCCATGTCTTCATTCCATATTTTATTTTAGTTTTTTGTTTTCTTTTCATCTTTGTTGTTTTTTTATCTATTCTTTTTTTGTTTAATATAAGGAGTTTTCATATCTTTTTTAAAAACAAAAATCGATTTAATTATAGTGTTTTAATCATCAGATTCACCACTTTCCCAGATTAGATTGTCTTTTTAATTCAAGGAAAGGATATATTTATTTATTATTTATGATCTCTCTCTACAATTCTATGTCTTATTTCCTCATTTTCTTATACTTGAAATCCCTTTCCTTCAATCTATTTAATATTACTATTACCTATACTACTATATACGTGCACTACCTAAGTGTCGCCCTTCCTCTACGATGCGAACTACATTACTCAATTATTCTAATTTCGCTTTGAATGAAAAAACATGCTTAGTGTTACAATAACGATCTTCTTCCATTTGATTTTACCTCACAATTCACTTGTTCTTATATCCGTTAATAATATATATATAGTATTTAATCTATTAATAATTGGTGCAGCAATCGTATATTTAAACTTGTTTGAAGGAGTGGAAGCACCTTGGGTGATGCGGAGTGAGTGCGTAACCAATCTCCTCAGTTGCTGTTTTGCAGAAAGGGTTTAAATAGATGACATCCTGCTGTACTGTTCCAAGTTTCAGTGATCTTGGAAGTTGTACCACGATTAATAATAGTTTATTTTTCTTCAAGTTTAACTACCCCCAAGTTCAAATTTATCCCCATTGCCAAGCTCCAACTTCTCGTTTGTTGATATCAAATCATAATTCCGCTCTATATTACATTTGGCTAAATGACCGTCTTAACCCCTGAAACATTGCTCAAACTCTCCACCACTCCAGGATTGCAAGATTACTGGTACTTAGTTGCTACTGCGACCTTGACTGTGTCCAACCAACCACAGGATATCCCATTGGTTTACCACTATGCATTGCATGTGCAAGAAGGCCACATACCATCCTTGGAATTGTATGAACAGGTTAAGTCCGTGGTTAGCAAATATCAAGGGGAGTCGGGATCTAACCAATCAATAGTTGACAAACAACAAGACAACACATCCGACTACTCCCCATACAACTCCAACTCCACCACTAAATTATTCAAAACTACTGATCGGTTCAGAGAGGCAATTTTAAAAGCAGTTGCATTAGCGGGCCTTCCTAAATCCATAAATGCTATGGTTGCTTTAAAATCGGTCACTCCATTGAACTTACGGTCTAACCCTGAATCCACCAACAGACCAGTAATCAGCACTTCTGAAGACTACACCGCTATGAAACAACGGGGAGAGAAATACTACACCCAGACATACGGTGAGAGTAATCAACGTGTTAAGGCCCAGCTCACTACCTCATATCCTGACTTGTGGGAGCATACGTTTACTGAAGTGTACTGTTCGATGTTGTCTTACACTGACATTCTAAACGAGATGGAAACCTCAATTGTCATTGTGTCTAGTATAATTCCCCAAGACGTGAATGCTGAATTAAAGGGCCATTTGAGAGGTTTGTTGAACAACGGCGCCGACCTTGAACTTGCTCGTGCTGTTAGACAAATGAGCATTGATATTAGTTCTTGGTGTGGATTTCAATGGAAAGGTGAAATTGAAAATATTTGATTTGTATGTAAGTTATTAGAACCGTTTTGTATTGTGTCTTCGATCTAGTCTATTTAGTAAGATTAATATTGATATATTGTTAAGGACGTTTAAATTGAATGATAAGAGAAGATTGTGTAGCTAGTGTTCCCAGTCCATACTACTTCTCTCCAACTAAATAAGATCTACACTCCACACAGAGCATACTGCAAACATTTCCAACATTAAAAGAAAAGAACAATTTTGAAATTTTAATTAAGATATAAATAAAAATAAAGGAATTTATAAAAAGGTAACGTTATAAAGTAAAGTTCAAAAAGACTTGAGAAACGGTCAAGAATTGAAATATAGACAACAGCTTAAAAACAAAACGTGGAGGGCGAGGCATTAAAGGGATAGAATTAGGTGGGTCAATAAGTAAAAGTGTAATTAATGTTTTGTAGTGATTAAGCAAAGAGAGTATTAAGGTGAGCTGTAATGCAGCATCGACTGATATCGATGATAGCAAAGATAATGAAAGAATTAGGGGTTGGTAATAGTAACAAATGTAAAATAAGAAAGACAACATACAGTATTAAACTGATATTCGAGCCAGCAAAGAGATAATGAGAGAATTAGGAGTGGGTAATAGTAACAATTGGTTCCAAAGCAGAAAGGCTTTGTAACAAACAACAATAAACAACAAGCGGATGGGTAAAACAAAAGCAGACAGAAAAGGAACTAATAGGTATTATTATTCTAAATATATTCTTTAGATTTCAATCAATCAAAGTAACTAGCGTAAAGAGTAGTGTAAGTAGTTGACGCTTCAGTGACAGTAGTAGGCAAGTAAATTGGAGGAACTTCAGGACTTGTATAGACCCACTCAGTAACAGTGGCACCAGTAGTTGTACCAGTAATGGTATATGGGAGAGTGACAGATGCACTATCATCATCATCATAGTTTCCAATGATGTATTGAGTCACTGTAGTTTGAGTGCCAGTATAAGCGGCTGATGCTGTTGGGGTTGAGGTTGTTGTAGGTGAGGCACCTGCCGTAACTGTTTGATAAATGGTGACCATGGGTTCGGTTTCAGTTAAAGTAACTGTTTGGATTGGAAGAGCCTTGACTGATTCAGCTAAGAAGAATAAAGCGGTAGCTAATAGTGATTTTGAGAATTGCATGATCTGTAAGAGTTATATTTTAGAAGTTGTGTTTGTTGAATTGGAATACAACGCAAGCAGAGTTGATTATGGATAAATTGGGGGAAACAGCCTGCCTTTTATAGAAAGATGATTGCTACTAAGGGTAGAGGGTAGTTCAGGTACAGGAAAAGAAAGGAACACGATCTGAGTGGCCCAGTCAGTCAGCGTTACCGCATTCAAATGCCATCTTGGTCATGTCATTCAGTCATACAGCCTGGTTTAAATATAGAAATGGCTAGTTTTTGTTCTCTGGCAACTAGTTTGATCGATTCTGGCACTAGGCCGTTTTAGTCCATGCTAGTTCCTTCTCAAAGTTCAACTCCCCAGGCGAGTTGCGCCGCTGCGCCCATGACTCCTTCCCCAGCTGTCAGACAAAACCCTTAATGGCGAATTGGCTGGTTTGAAAAACCTCCAGACTTGATGATTACTTCTCTAACAGCATTTATGAAACACAAAAACACTTCAAAAGAAGTCAAAATCAAGTTACTGATTATCGTTGCCAGAATGGGATCAATCGATTACCCAACTTATCCCATACTGAAAATCCTCCGATCCTAGTTAAAGTCACCAGATTTAAAATACATACCATAAGTAAGGTCACTTAACTTAACTACGGCACACGATCTATCTTTAGAAATTGCCATCAAGATATAACTAAGAATTGAATTATGCTCGTACCTGTTCATTCCATGAAATAGTTCGACCTGAAAATTGAATAATTTCAACTGCAACACCAACTGCGTGCCTGTGTAGGGCTCAGTGAGGATCGGCCGCCCTGTGAATAGTCTTCAGACGGGCACCACTTGAGCAGCAAGGCATTTACCTATCAAGAGGTGGAGTGATGGGTATCTTTAGTAATTGACGCCTTTGGTGAGGTTTTACAAGGTTTACCTTATTATGTTAAGGTAGTACTCCAAACTCGATCGTAGAGTTCAATTAAATTGGCGGGATGTGACAAATGGGACTAACCTGATTGGGACATTGAGGGAGTATCGAAGCGGCAATTCAGATCTTAATTAACGAATTCCTCAATTCTTAATTAGCCAGTACTAGTGGTAGCTAAGATACGACAACATCGAGTTTTGAATTACTCTATTGAGTTTCTAATTTTATTACAGAGCAACAAGCCTAATATAGTAATCTTGTCGCAGTTAGAAGCATTTAAGGTTTTCAAAACTTGAATTTCTTTTGGGTTAAAATAGCAGCGTATTCAGTAACTGTGACTTGAGGTGGTTCGGTGGTGGTAGCTTCAGCAATTGGGGCTATTTTAGCTTGCAATAATAAACAGAAAGCAACGATGCCGGTGATTGTGGAAAAAGTATACATAGTGTTGATCTATTGTTTGGTGACCACTCCCTTGATTGAAAGATAATATAATGAATTGGAGCAAGGATGATCCCTGTCAAAAAGGGGGAAAGATGAACCCCTTTTATATTACTTGAGGCCCACCAACATTGGGATAAAACTTAAGACTTGCCACCCAATATATCAAGAGTCATAAATGCAGCAAAGTCTAGTTGCCTTGTACGATTTTCAAGAGTTATCTATATATAGAATCTCATCCACACATACACAACCTGCGTAATGGCTAAAGGATCGGCAATTCATTCCATGAGGTACCCTGAAATTAATAATTATTAGCTTTACACGTCAAATATTAATTTCCCCCGTAATTACCATTTCGAGGAATATATTAGTTACGTAACTTCCATTTAACTTGAATTAGCGAAAGTCCTGCATGTTAATTGACAGGGAAGAATAAATCGGAAGTCAATAATCCTATCTTTAGAAACAATGTACTGTACAGATTAATAATTTCAACTTTATTGATTCCCCTCACATAGTTCAGCAGTGAAAATGGCTAGTTTTTGATAATTAACTATCACAAAAAGTAGCCATTGCAAGACATGATAATCTCCAAGGATGTATATTCCAAAAACTTTGCAATCGAGCAGCTTGTAATTCCCCAGATTCGATGAAAAAAAGATGATTACCTTCATTGAAACTGATGACTCTCGAATTTAATGCTGCTAACCTATATGTATAATTATATTCCAGAATTAAAAAAGCTCTTGAAGTTGTAATTTTGCAAGGTTTTGGCACTAACGGTTCCTTCGTCTGGATCATTTCGCCGAAACTTGGTGGAACATTTTGTCCGAGATCTGCACGGTCCGGAAATATGTACTGATCCCACTTTCTATAACTGTTTA
>PPKZ03000065.1:0-28751 GCA_003707675.3 Ambrosiozyma philentoma
GGAATATCCTCACTGGTTAAAGATTTCCATTAGTTAAGTCACAAATGGGAATGTAAAGACTTCGTATAAATATGAGGAATAATCCTTAATTCTAGGATTGATTTATATACTTATATAGTGAAAAGAATAGAAGTCAAGTCTTATCATAAATTAATCCCGGTTAGAATTCTTAGTATACAAAGCAACTTATATTAATACAGCCACCAATTACGTAGGTTACCTTACCTTACGAGATACAAAGGAGAGGTATCCAATAGTTGCACCTTCGTCTACAACAAGACCCTCTGTTGTATTTAAACCACGAAGGGGATATCTACAATTGGTAAAGGCCAACATATTCATTGAATTTGTTACCCGATACTCCGATAGCCACATTGCTGAAGGTGGAATTAACTATCTTATTTACTATGAGTATCATAGTTCCGACAAATTGTCTGATACTAGATCATATGATACACATTATAATTGAAACCTACCTGAAGCCTACATTGTTAGGATGAAACCAGATGAAGTTACAACTTGGTAATTTCCTATTTAAACAATTGTAATGGATAAACTTACTTTATTATTATTGTTATCTTTAAACTCTAATTTTATATCTATATTTGATGCTTTGCACATTTTTAGGATTTAATACTTTGTGTACTCTGGAGTGGGATCCAACAAATTTATTTAAGCAGTTTTTGCGGTGACAAGGTTGTCGCTCAAGCTCCTAATGTGCGTAATACTTAGCAGTTTTTAACATTTTTTAGCGGATTTGATTCTGTTCCCATATTTTCTGAAAAGAAATATGTTATTGAACTTCAAAATCATCACAATCAAAGAACTAAGGAGCAGTCCGATTCATTCAATGCATGTAAAAGACTGAGATCGTATTCTCTAAAAGGTTATTTGGCTAAACTGAAAACTGTGCGGTCAAGTCAGTGCTTAAACGGAAGCAGTATCTCCACAATTCCGTGTTTGTCGACAGGTATCGTAAATCTGAGCCGCACTAGATCTCCACCGTTTTACGAGTTAGCTGCCTGCTTCAATTTCGTCCTTCTTTTAGATTTGGTCACACAACAGCGACACAACGTGTTTTAAATCAAAGCTATATATAACAGGAGATCTCTACAATTGATAAAAGGGGTGGTCTCATTTATACTAGTTTTTATTAGAAAAGCGCTGGTTGTTTAAGTGCAGCTTAAAAATGAATCAAGTGAAGACGTTATCAAACTGGAAATACAGAAAAGCAAACACCGCCGAAGACTGGAAGTCATCCAGGAAAGGTGCTACAACAACACAAATCCAAGCGGATTTACTAGCTAATAGTGAAATTCCAGATTTCTTTTTGGACCTGAATGCTAAGAAAGTTCAATGGGTAGGTGAAATAGATTGGGAATATAAAACTGAAATCAAAGTTACCAAAAAAGACCTGGCTTTCAAGCATCAAATTTTAAAATTTGAAGGCTTGGATACAATTGCTACTGTTTACTTAAATAACGTTGAAATTTTGAAAAGTGATAATATGTCTACTCAGTACGAAGTTGATGTTACAGGTAAATTAAACCTAGATGCGATGAATGAATTAAGAATCTACTTTAAAAGTGCTCTATTAGAAGCTAGAAGATTAGAAATGATTCATGGTAAAGGTCCTGTTTTCAACGGTGAGACTGCAAGAACACAAGTTAGAAAAGCACAATATGGTTGGGGTTGGGATTGGGCTGATTCAATTATGACATGTGGTCCTTGGCAACCTGTTAAGCTAGAATGCTTTAATTCAAGAATCACCGATGTTTACGCTGAAGTTGATGCTTCTGATTTGAAATCCGTGAAAGTTAAAGTTCATACTTCTCTGGATTATTCAGAAGTAGGGGAATCCATAAAAGTCCTATTAAAGGATACAACAGGTAATTTTCATAATAGTAGTGAGACCGCTTTACTATATGAAAAAGATACTTATGTATCAGAATTCCAAGTTAATGACCCTCAGCTATGGTACCCAAGAGGTTCAGGTGAACAGCCTTTATATACAGTTAAAGTTGAATTGTTAGATGAGGAAGAAAGAGCATTACAAGTTGAAAGTAAAACAATTGGTCTAAGAAAAGTTGAACTAGTTCAAGAACCTTATGATGATCAAAAAGGGAGCAGTTTCTATTTCAAGATTAATAATATACCAGTTTATTGTGCCGGATCAGATTGGATTCCCGCTCATTCTTTACCAGTTTTAATTACTGAAGCAGATTATGAAAAATGGCTACAAATTTTAATTAATGGCAATCAAAACATGATAAGAGTTTGGGGAGGTGGATATTATGAATCTGAGAAATTTTACTCGGAATGTGATAGATTAGGTGTCTTAGTTTGGCAAGATTTTATGTTTGCATGTGGTGCTTATCCAGGTTATCCTGAATTCATTAAAAATGTTTCTAAAGAAGTTGAACATCAATTGAAAAGATTAAGAAATCATTGTTGCCTAACTATATTTGCAGGTAATAATGAGGATTATCAAGTTGCTGAGCAATGTGGATTGGAATGGGATCCAGATGATCATTCTGGTGACTATAGTAAGACAACTTTCCCAGCTAGAACAATCTATGAGGTTACTTTGCCTGACTTAGTTTCTAAATTAGTGCAAACTGTTCCGTATCATCCAGGTTCGCCATGGGGTGGTAGTGGCACAACTGATCCAACAATTGGTGATATTCATCAATGGAACGTTTGGCATGGATCACAAGAGAAATATCAAAACTGGTATAAACTAGGTGGTAGATTTGTTTCTGAATTTGGAATGGAAGGATTACCCGATATGAAAACTTACTTGGATTGTATCACTAATGAAACTGAACTATATCCTCAAAGTGAATCAGTTGACTGGCATAATAAATCAGATGGGTTCGAAAGAAGATTGGCTTTATACGTAATGGAAAACATTAAAGTTACTAAAATGGATTTGGAAAGTTGGATATATGCTACTCAGTTAATGCAATCTGAATGTTTAAGTTATGCATATAAATGTTGGAGAAGAAATTGGAGAGGTAAAGGGAAAAGATACTCTGGTGGTACAATAGTTTGGCAGTTGAATGATTGTTGCCCCATGGCATCTTGGGCCATTGTTGACTTTTACTATAGACCAAAGTTGGCATACTATGCAGTTAAGAGAGAAAGTGCTCCTATTAATATTGGTTTGTACAGAAAAGAAACTGATCTGGGACATGGATTTAAGAAGTTTAATGTTGATATCTGGGGTGTTAATTCATCTTTGAAAGCTCAAAATGCAGTTTTAACAGTCCAGTTATTTGAAGTTGCTTCCGGAAAGGTAGTTGATGAAATTGAAAGTAAGGATGTGGTTTTGGCAGCTAATCAGACTACCGAGTTCTATGAAGGTTTGCAATTGCCTCTGACTGATGAATCCGTTGTTGTTTTTGCTAGATTAGAAGTTGATGGGAAGATTTCAGTCACAGCTGCCGATTGGCCCCAACCATTGAAATATTTAAAATTCCCAGATAGAAAAGTTGAGTTCAAATTAAGTAAAGGACAAATTGTTTTGAGAACTAATAGACCTGTTAAAGGTGTTCAAGTGACTGTGAAAAATCGTGATGTTTATTTGGAAGACAATGGCTTTGATATTTTCCCAGGTCAACCAGTTGTGGTTAAAGGAGCACTCCTAGATAATGACGAGATCTCCATCAAATACTACCAAATGTAGTTTTATTGTGTATTGTGTTTCTTGTGTTTCTTGTGTTTCTTATATGTCTTGTGTTTCTTATGTGTCTTCTGTTTAATTTTGTGTGTACAAATACCACCGCGCTTCAACGAACCAGCCCTTTGGCTTATCCTGAGACAGACGACTTAATTGCTTCAAGCCACTAAAACTTGAAGGGAAGTCAACGAGTTAAAAACTCCATTATCACTACCCAAGATGAAGCCAATGATACCGAAGGATGCTTTGTATCTCAATACAAAGTTTCGGAGAGGTTTCGGCACCACACCACTCCTTAGAAATACTAATAGCATCAAACATAATTCTCCACCGCTACAGCCACAACAGCCTACATCAGTAGATAATGAAGATTCGGGGTACATGAAAAAAAGATTAGAACAATTAGCTGAAGAAGCAGGGGCAATTCCTGACGATCCGACAGCAGGTGTTCCGAAGGATGCCTTACCATACAACAAAATTGAGCTTCATGCAAAATTAGACAAGATTCAAAATGATAATTTCGATGAACAATACCAAAAGGAGATTGGAATATCTAAGCTACCTACTTATGCCAGTAAGCACACTAGAGATTTAGCTATGGCTCAAGCGTGGTCAGGTAAAGAAAACGTTCATGATGCAAGTTTAAGAATGTTGAATGATAAGTATAAACCGATGAAACAACCTAAATCTGGTAAAGCACAATCTCTAATTACCCCTAAGTTGTCAGTAAAGCAAAGAATAAGTAATGCTAGAGATACTGCATTGGACTACAAAATTTCTAAGCTGAATGAACGTCATAATGATAAATCAAAGAAGCAGAGTTCATCATTTGAAGAGGAGGAAGATTTTGGAGAACGATATAAAGAAAGACTACTAGGACCAGCCTTATTTTTAAATGATTCCTTTTCAGCAGTCGATAACTCAATTACTTCATTAGCTGATCAAAAAATTAGGGAGGCTCAAAGAAACGGTGAATTTAAAAATATTAGTAGAGGTAAACCATTAGATAAAGATTTTACATCATCCAGTGCTTACATTGATAGAACTGAATATCATTTGAATAAAATTTTAAAGAAGCAGGATGCTATTCCACCATGGATTGAAAAGCAAGGAAGTGTTGAAATTGAAATTAAAAGATTTAGATCCCAGTTAGACAAAGATTGGCAGACCAGAGCTGTTAATTTAGTTAATGAATTGAATTATGGAAAGACTTTTGAGGAGAAATTAGGCAGATTGAGATTATACGTTGATGCCGAAATTAATAATAAGAATGGCAGATTAAGAAATAAAGAATGGGAAGCAAAAGAAGAGAACTACCTAACAACTAAGCTTAGAAAGTTGAATGATAGTATGAGAGGTTACAACTTACAAGCTCCTCTGGCCTCGCAAAAACTATATTTGATTAAAGAAAAAGAATTGGAGAATTGTTATAAGAGAGTTGCTGTTACCTTAGTAGGGGCATATCAAAAGCATTCACTTGGGACACCTGAAAAAATCCAAGAAAAGAAGAAATTAAATAAGGGTGAATTGCCACAATATGGAGAGATATACCAACGTCACCCAGATTCAATATATCAACAGCCAACAGAATCATTAGGATCTTTATTCTTAGATATGTTTAGGAGAAAAAAATAGTGATCTCCAGAATGATTTAATTAAATGGGTGGTTGTCGGATGTATGTTCCGATGCGCTTGAAGTATTTAATGGAGCTAGGGGTTCAATTTAGATGACTTTCCACTATGTATATATACTATTTTAAGCTTATCCAGAAGTTGTCAAATCAAATCAAAATAGCTGGGTTCATTTCTTTTGAATGGAACAATTCTATCCATAGACTAACCCAGATTAATTTTATTCTAAAGGTACGTCATCTGCAAGTTCGGAGTTTAGATTTTGTTTTTTTAATGTACAGATAAATGAACGTTTCGTATATAGTTTTAACACGTTATTACAATTGAGACCTGAGAGTACACATGGTGTGATTACCCATTAGCCAACCACACAATTGAGGACCTGATCTGCTAGTCCATTGAGCCATCTGAGTTCTCCACTTTCCAAACCAGCATGGCTTGTCAAATAGCAGAATATTTATAATAGCCAGACTGAGATCTCAAATTGGACGGAAGTGTTGAAGTAGCTTCCTATTGGTCTGTGGCGGTCTTTTCCGCATTGGGAGTACGTTCCTGCGATTTTGAGAGAAGTTGGTATATCACACTGTAACCGAACCTTCACTCTCGCTTTCGAGCACTGAACCACACCGCCGCTCTCGAATTTCCCCACACTCCTCGAAGCACCTCTTCCCTAAAATACCGAAAAGCTCTCTGCTGGAGCCCCCATATCGTCCCTTTATTGGAGTTGACCAATAGGTTTCCTTTCCGTGTATACAGCAATCAAATTTCCTAATGCTAAATTCTTACCCAGATTCGGTACTTTTGTGAAGGAACAAACCATAGACTGGACAATTTCTTCCAGACTTCCGATAAATCAGAGTTTCCAAGATCATCGTTTGAAGATGGGAGTGGGGTATTGCTGGAGTGCTGAATTGAAGTTCAAATGGTATAAATACTGTTTGATTTTCCCAATTTTTTTCAATTCATGATTTCCAATAAAGCTCTCCTATTTCCATAGTCGATTCATTGAATCACATAAACTCCACTAACTCCACCCAACCCTCAGAAATACTATTGTTTTAAAATTTCAAATCATTTCTTCATGAAGATTGTCATTGTTTTATATTCGGCTGGTAGCCATGCTCAGGATGAATCCAGACTATATGGATGTACAGAAAATGCCTTAGGTATTAAAGACTCACTGACCAAACAAGGTCACGAAGTTGTCGTTACGGCTGATAAAGAAGGTGAAAATTCTGAATTTGAACAAAATTTACCAGATGCTGATATTGTTATTACAACTCCTTTCCATCCTGCGTATATTACCAAGGATAGACTACAAAAAGCTAAGAAGTTAAAGTTAGTTATTGTTGCTGGAGTTGGCTCTGACCATATCGATTTAGATTACATTAATCAAAACAATTTGGATATCTCTGTTCTGGAAGTTACTGGTTCCAATGTTGTTTCTGTTGCTGAACATGTTGTTATGACTATGCTATTATTAGTTAGAAACTTTGTTCCCGCTCATGAACAAATCATGGCGGGTAATTGGAATGTTGCTGCTATTGCTAAGGACGCATTTGATATCGAGGGTAAGACAATTGCTACCATTGGTGCTGGTAGAATTGGTTACAGAGTTTTAGAAAGATTAGTTGCCTTTGACCCAAAAGAGTTATTATACTATGATTATCAAGCTTTACCAAAAGAAGCTGAATCTAAAGTTAATGCCAGAAGAGTTGAATCATTAGAAGAATTAGTTGCTCAAGCCGATATTGTTACAGTTAATTGTCCATTACATGCTGGTACTAAAGGTTTAGTTAATAAAGAATTATTAAAACATTTCAAGAAAGGTTCTTGGTTAGTCAACACTGCCAGAGGTGCTATCTGCGTCGCCGAAGATGTTGCCGAAGCAGTTGAATCTGGCCAATTAAGAGGTTATGGTGGTGATGTCTGGAATGTTCAACCTGCCCCAAAACAACACCCTTGGAGATCTTTCAAGAACAAGTATGGCGCTGGTAATGCCATGGTCCCTCATTATTCTGGTACTGTTATTGATGCTCAGGTTAGATACGCTAATGGTACTAAGAGTATCTTAGAATCCTTCCTGAGTGGTAAATTCGATTACAGACCACAAGATATTATTTTATTGAATGGTAAGTACAAGACTAAGGCTTATGGTGATGATAAGAAGGTTAACTAGGTCAGACTTCTAGTATCTGAAATTGGTTCTTCAGGTATTCTTGAATTTCTTTTATTGCATATCTCTTTTATTGGTTCTTTGTTTGGTTCTTTGTTTTTCTCTATTTTTATTATTACTGAGAGAGCTTGCTCTTCACTTGTATATGATTCTTGAATATTTTAACACGACTCATATGATTCAGAGTTTGTATTATTAGCGGCTGTTCCAAATACGGAAAGCCATACCCGTTGCTGCGGAAAGGGCCGAACTAAGAGCCTTTGCTACTTGGAGACTTTAACAGGTTTAACTGTTCATTAATTGGCTTAAATTACTACTGGTAACTTGTGTTTAGTATACCCAACAACGTGGTTCAACTATATCTGCTCATTTTTGCCCCTTTCTTTTTTTCCCATTAAAAGCTTTGCCCTTATAATCACACTCAAAATCAAAAATCACGACAATCAAAAATGGATTTAGTGAATCATTTAAATGATCGACTTCTGTTTGCGGTTCCAAAAAGTGAGTTTATGCATATTTCACAAATACTAAAAAATTAATTTCAAATTTACTAACTACTATTTACATTTAAACAGAAGGAAGGTTATACGACAAATGTTGCGAATTACTCAAAGGTGCAGATATCCAGTTCAACAGATCCAAAAGACTTGATATTGCGCTATGTTTGAACTTACCAATTGCTTTGATTTTCTTACCTGCTGCTGATATCCCAACCTTTGTCGGAGAGGGGGGAAGATGTGACATTGGAATAACTGGGTATGATCAAGTCAAAGAAAGTGATGAGGATGTTGATATCCCAATGGATTTATTGTTTGGTAAGTGTAAATTGCAAATTCAAGTCCCCGAAAATAGCCCATACACTAAACCCGAACAATTGATTGGAAAAACCATTGTTTCATCGTTTGTTAATTTAACGAGACAATATTTTGAAACTCTAGAAGGTGTCGATCGTGGTCATCCAATTAAAACTAAAATTAAGTATGTTGGCGGTTCTGTTGAAGCTTCTTGTGCGCTAGGTGTTGGTGGTGCGATTGTTGATTTAGTTGAATCTGGTGAGACCATGAAAGCTGCAGGCTTATATCCTATTGAAACTCTATTGGATACATCGGCACATTTAATTGTTTCGAAGAATCCATCTCACCCAGAATTAGTAGAGATTATTAAGTCGAGATTACAAGGTGTCCTTGCTGCTCAGAGATACGTTTTGTGTAATTACAATGCACCAAAGAGTAAATTAAAAGAGTTACTAAAATTGACACCTGGAAGAAAAGCATCCACTGTGTCACCTTTGTTGGATGATGACTGGGTCGCTGTTTCTTCAATGGTTGAGATTAATAAGATGGGTGAGATTATGGATAAATTAAAAGAGTTGGGGGCCAGTGATATTTTGGTTTTTGAAATCTCTAATTGTAGAGTTTAGTTTATCAGTTATTCCACTTTTATATACTTCTGAATTTCTAGATTTGAAAACTATAATTGATTTTTACTGCTTACAGCTCTTGATTGCTGGAAATTTTGAATAGGAACGCCTAATATGCTCAAAAATTCTCAATTCATCATTAAGGATGTAAAGATAAATTGGAACTTGATCACTGTAGTTACAGAATTCCTTATTAGTTGGATTCATAACTCCAATTGGAATGTTATTAACACCCAAATTAACCTTACTTGGTCTTAGGTGGAAATTTCTCATATACTCAATAAAGGGCATAAGACATGTCCGAGTGATACATGGAGTGTCACCGTCACTTGTGTTTTTAAAACAAATGGTTTAATCAACATTTTTTGACAATAATATTCTTCCCAAACTTGTAATTCCTAATTGCATATGATAAACGAAGCTGCTCTATTTAAATTGTATCCTGCGACCTACTGCATTCAATTCCTTTAACGACCTCATTATTTTGTTAATAACTTGATTAGTTGTTTTCTTTCCTTTCTTCTACACTAATTTGTTATCATCTTGTAGTCCATTGTACATCTCTGATTTTAAACAAAACTTTAAAACTACAATATTGATAACATTAATTAAAATAGCATCAGAAGATGTAGCACAAAATAACCAAATTCAGCTTAATACTAGTTGAAAATCATCTTCTAACAAAAATCTAGTAAAATCATCAATGGCAACAGGTTTAGATCCAATAATTAAAATGGGCTGAGATGTTGTGGGTACCACTATCAGGTCATTTCAGGTAGGCGAACTTCCATTCTTATGAAAATCTGAAGTTAAATTCTTGATACTCAAATCCAAGATTTGATAAAGTAAAGTAACTAAATCTTCTGTATAGTACCGCAAAGTACATCTTAATGGTTCTGATTCAGTACAAATTGTATAACAAACTTTAAGTTAGGAAGATCCATAACAGCACCAAATAATTAGTTAATGCCTTTCGCATGGTATCTGATACTAGTGAAGTCTCCAATATTGGAAGAAAGAGTAGACATTCCGAGGTAGAACTTCTGAGTGGTGATTGATTTTGCATGGTTATTTTGGCCTCGCATGGTAATGAAAACTCCTGTTCATGTTTGTTCAAAACAAAAAGGGTATAAGTGCTTGTAACAATATTAAAGGAAAGTGGAGTTTCAAATTCTATGTATCAGTGCTGGGTATATGCTGCATTAGTAGAGATTCTAGTAACAGACACGAGTAGAGTGACTGTTGATCAACGAAATTTAATGAAAGTGGAAACCGTTTTCTGTTTTGTCACCCCCTCTGCGGACAAATTAGTTTTGATTACGAAGCTATTTTTCCGATATGGATGCCTTTAACCGGATGCTCAGGTTTGGCAATTATTTGTTTTCCACTGAAACTTATCTATGATCATTATTTATTTATACATTACCTAAACTAGATTTCCAGAAAATTATTGAGCCAGTGATAGGTACTTCAAAGAATTCTGAGACAAGGCAGCTGACTTATATCTATCTACCATTAGCATAGTTTAACTATTTATCTGATGAAGAAATCAGTTCAACTACTAATCAACATCTGCTGCAAGTGTTTTGTCCTTGAATGATTTCTGGAAAATAATGAACAATTTAAACCTATTTCTTGATGGGTCTTTCATACAAAGGTGTTTTTTCAGGGGACTATTAAGAAACAAATTTTTAGTCTTACACCGATAGATAATTTAATCACCTAACCAGAAATCCTGTTTTACAAATTGTCTAATTCAATTGATAGTTTTATTTATTTATCAAAAAGTGGAGCTGAATTACATTGCAGCCCAAACTCCTTGTTTATCTGAGAACCTAATTGTTGATTGTCAAAAATTCACAAACAGAAAAATCGATTACTTGAAATAATACCCCAGTATTGATTAGATGCTTATATACCATGTGTTTTATTTCCCAAGACTACTAATTACATAGGAGGAACTCTAACATAGTTATCCCCAACTTTGAAATGAGTAAGGATTGAAGAATAGAATACTTTTATCCAATTTTTGTTGTCTTTACGTTGGTCTACCATTTGCAATGTTCTAAGATTTATTTCCTGAACACCCCAGGCTACTTCTTTATTTCTCTGTCTCTCGATCGCTTTTTTTTTTTGTTATGTTTCACTTTACATTAACGTAAATAAATATATATTTACAAGCTAAACAAAAACAAAACCAAACCAGAAAAATTGAAAATATGTACACACTATGCATACAAGGTTTCCGTTCATTCTCATAATAAATCCCAATATAATAAAATCTACTTAAACAGGTACTTCTTTCAATGTCTGATTAACTAGCCGATAGTTGGAGCATTCATGGTCATCCGAGTTTACCTCTGTCTAAAATTAGATTACCTGCCAGTAAAAACTATAACTTTCAAGCTAAGTAAGAAAAGGAAGTTGAGATTCAAAGCAATTTTTTAAAAGGTAATGAAAACAGATTAAACTATGAATTTAGAGTTCCCCCAAAAATAGGATTAAAGGGACTAACTTCAAGCATCATGCTGCCGAAATTACAGAAGTCAATCGACCCAAAAAGTATATGGTGCACGGTTGTGCTAATTCTCTTGCAGATTAGCGCCGACAATCGACAGTCCGACCCCATTCTTTACTGACACTTCCATTCTCCCCCTAGTCTTATCTTAATTCGAAGCAACGAAGATATCCAGTTCCCGTAACCAAATTACCCAATTCATTATATTGCAAGCTTAGCCGATTCTTTTGAATTCTGTCTCGGCAGGTCAAAACAGCAGGTCACTGAAGAACGTACGTTTTCAGAAAATCTACTTAATAAAAAATCTGGAATTAATTGCATTGATTTAGTATACAAGTTATGAGGAACAAATATATCACTGTTAAACCATCAAAGAAAAAAAAAGATTTTCTCTTGCTTTGATTTAAAATTTATTAAGAGAGTACTATCATTTTTGCATCTTTTTTGATACTATAGAGTCACAGAAAGAAGGAAGTGGAGAGATTGTAGGGATCTTCTCTTGAAATTTTTCAAGTTGGTGGGCCCTTAAAGCATTTATTACCCAATTGGGTTATATTGGGATCTCTTAAAAAATTGTGGAAGAAATATAGCTTGAAAGAACCGGAATCTAGCATGTTCATCTACATCTATATTTTGCATATGCACAGCTTTTGATGTTGCAATCGATGAGCGACATATAAAAGTTCCTAAGAATGATCATGAATCAACAAAGCTGCTTTGTATGAGAGTAGAATTGACCCCTTTATTAAACACCCCTTTGTAAATGACATACCTGCTATTACCGTTAAGATTCAGGTACAGATATCATAGCTGATTAATTATATTGCAATTTAAAATTACGTCGAGTGTGCACGCTGTAATAAATAACTAGTTGAACCAAATCAATTAACCTTCAGAAAGGGAGTACAAAGTCGCAATTCGGAATGCCCATATCTATATACTCTCAGTAAATTATATATATAGCACTCTCAAATTTAGATTTGACAGATGAATTCATGATCGACGTGAGTTTTTTACAATCTAGATAGTGGTCTGGCTCTCTGAATTGGATTTTCAATTCTTTGAAACGATCGTTCGACCAGTCATTTCTTTCCTTCAAAGACGTCTTTCAACTTAGTGAGAGTGATTCCTCTAATTGTTTATGTGGAGTTGGACTCCAACTCTAGTATATGGAGCAGCCACTACAGTATAACATTATCGGTTAAATTGCCAGTGCCCTAGCCAACAACCGGCGCATTAATGGTTTAACGGTCTGCATAACTATACCAACAACATCATCACTTTTACCAGAATGGCAAGATGATGTATATTATTGGTGTTCGTTGTTGTAGCTGGATGCTCACACTATGGTGAACCAGTCGTATGATTTCCTTGTTCGCTAAAGAAACAGTGTTGTAGCACGAGTATCGGTTATGTGCCGGGTGTGAACGGTTCTCTTTCCTCAGCTAGTTTGAACAATTGAAGTGAAGTAGTTTAACTCAGAATTCTTTTCATTTCTTAAAATTGAAATTTAAATATTTTATTTCTTAGTATTTTCCTGTTCTGGTTAAATTATCATATTCATATTTGGCTTACCATACCGGCCATGCCCACTTAGATTTCAGAAAAATGGATAGCGTATACATATGTACAAAGTTGGTAATTTTAAACGCTAGCTGAAACAGCAGAATTAGAGGGGCCGGTACAGGATCCTTTTATTTGGCCAGCATACTAACTTGAAGAGGCTAGGTTGACTCTGAGTTCACTGCCGTGAATCCTCAACGCTAGGTGACTACTATAGTATAGTTTAAATACAACCAGCAACATTTTTCAGCCACCGGACTAAGTTTAATAACCCAACTTAAACAAATTCTTATATAGCTGGCTTAAATGAAAATAAGCACAAAAAAGGAATTCAGGTATAAATAGAATCGGAAACATAGGAAAAAACTTGAAAATACTCGTATTGTACAAACTAGGATTATTTTACTTCACAAGCCAACTAGCTAACTACAAATGTTCCTCAATACTCGCAAAATTATGTAAACAACGATTGAAATTCCCTTCTTTACAACTCTGGCTCAATGTTACAGCTTCGTAATGTTGCATGTGGTATATCACAATTTTTCGGGGGCCTGGCTAATCCATTCTACTGAGGTATACTTGCAAGCTACTATACAGCACCAGCCTGCCAAACTTCAACATAATAATAATAATAATAATAATAAAATAGTTCCAATTGTTATATATCCCCACAAAACAATAAAAAACAATACAATTAAATATAAATCGCATGCTTTCTTTCTTGGATGACCTAGACCCTTATTATTTTACTTAATAGAGTGGTTATGGTAAACTACAACGGCCAATTAAATCAACGATAAAAATGAAAGAATCTATCCTTTCCAGGCAAATTTCAAAAGCTAGCCTTATCTAAAACTATTATGAATCAAAGTGCGTACACTCTCTTGAAAATATGATATGATTCTGCCATTATAAACGGGAGGAGGGAATATAAACGGTTTGAAGCGAACATCAGAATTGTCTCATGTAATTGCACTGGCTTGCTCTGCTCGCGAGACTGATTTATTTCCGAGTCAACCGAGTCTTTGTTAATTCCGAGGGTAGCAACCTGATTAATAGAGGTTGAACAACTCATAATCAAATGCTATGTATATGTACCATAATGTAGTAACCTTCATGCAACTGCTAATACAAATTAGTATTATTTATTAGGAAGAGATTGTGTGGGTACTATATATGTATTGACCCCAACGACATTTTAGTAAGCTACCACGCACCAGCGTGTACTTTAGCTATGGGTTAGTTTTGATTCTCATGTCCAATTAAAACAGTTCTCCTATAGCTAAGAACAGTTTAAAAATGAGAGAGCCAGGGGAAAGAACTTACTCATAACTGCTTAGTAAAGTCATCTATTATCAAAACATATCAATTCTCACACACCTAGAAGCTATAGTTCACGACATTAGTAGTTAAGCCTTGATCAAAGATTTTCCAGGTCAGTGCATACATATGGATTTTCTTACTCATGAATGCTTAGACAGTCATTCACTTAAGAAAATATATTTAATGACTGACCAGATAGAAATATCTATGGGCTTTGAATTGTACATGTAGTTGGCTGGTCTTAATGCTGGCATTTGAGATTGATGAGCTGGTTCAACATTAAAAACACCAGCCGCCGAAAAGCGCTTTTGGAGACGAAACGAAAGAACATATTGGCAGATTTAATGATGTGCTGGTTGGATGATTCTGGTGAATTCGTTAATATATAGTTAATGCTTTGAAATCATGCTGGACTACTTGGAGAGTTAAGTACCCAATCCTAAGTATCCTAAGTAAATCAATTTGTATCATCAGCAATTAATTTGATGAGCCTACCAAGTGCTATTTATAAACAAGCCATGGTGATGATGATTGCAATGAGCTGGAGCCCGCATGGCTGGTCAGATATCCGTGTATCTACATAGGGAAGAGGGAGCAAGTACCTTATTGAAAATCAAGGTGTATATATGGTTCATTTCATATCGTAGGTCATATAATTAAAAAGACATATTTCGGGGAGGGTGAGTTGTTGTTTGCTATAATTCTAGGCCTAGACGCCTAAAGGCCACGATTATATGGGTCATATCATCCGAGTGTGACTGCAAATTGTGTCTTCTCAATTACAAGTTTACCAGGAGATGGACAGGAATTAAAGTTTTAATAATTTATAAATATATTAATAGGAAAGCCAAAAAACAAACAAAACAAAGAAAAGAGGGAGAGGTAGAGATTGGTATAATGCAAAAGATAAAATGCAAACAAAACAAAAAAAATGGGATTGTAATGTAGTGAAATGTAATCAATGTCAATGATATAAAGAAAATCAATTGTAAATAATAATAATAGTAATAATGTAAATCAAAAAAAAAGTAAATAATAATAGTCCCACTATAAAAACAAAAAAATGCAAACAAAACAAAAGGGAGAGTTAAACCATGATCAACCACACAAGAAACAGAAGATAGTTGATTTGGCTCACTGGTCATTAAAGCAAAAAACAAAAAACGGTTTAGAGTAGAGTAAGAGTATCCATATGTGAAAAAATCATAAATGTAAAAAATGAACAAAAGGTAGATAAACGAGTGAATAAAGTTGGATAAAAACGCAAGGACTAGCTTAAGCTAATGACAAAAAACGGCAGTAGTAATAAATGAATGTATATGATAAATGAACTAATATAAGGAATGTTGTTGATATTGTTATTGTTGTTGTATAATAAGGAGAGAGTAGTAAAGTTCAATAATAATTTTTTTGTTAAAAAGCAGCACACACTAACTAACCATGACAAAAAGAGTTAAGCAAATAATAATAAAAAGAAAGACGACGAATACCCAAAGTGATAAAAAATCGATTTTATATAACGGAAATATTAGCAACGTGAAAACAAAAGGATATAACATAACGTGAAACAGAAAGCATCAAAAAGGATAACGATATATTAAACAAAAAGAAAAAGCAACAGCCAGCAAAAACCAAGAGAAGAATAATAACAAAACATGAATTCTAGAATATTTCAATTCTAAGGAAAGAAGAGACGATGAAGGATAATTGAGTGAACTTAGTTAGCACCACAATATTGTCTCATTAAGTTGTTCAATTCTTGGGTTTCTCTATTGGCCACAGAATCAATGAATTGGTTTAATGAAAAGTCATTCAAGTTGACAATTGATGTTTTGTGTTGGACTGAATTCTGTTGTTGTTGTTGTTGTTGTTGTGGATAACTGTTCTGTTGAGCGTAGTTATACTTAGTGTATTGTTGTTGAGGATAATGTTTAGTGTTAGTTAAATCGACAGATGATGAAGAAACTGAAGAGACTGAAGAAGCTCTTGAGTGTAATGAATCCATTGAGTTTGAGTGACTTAATGAATCTAATGAAGCCATTGAAGAGGATCTGGAATGTGGATCATTTGAAGGAGTGGAGATTGTTGATGAAGCTAATGAAGACATAGAAGACATTCTAGAAACAACTCTTTGTTGTTGAGCAGCAGAGTACTGAACTGGAGTAGCACATGGAGTTGGGATCTGTTGTTGAGATTGTTGTTGTTGAGTACTAGAGGAAGAAGTTGGAACAATGATAGTTTGAGTTGATCCAGCTAACATACCCTTTGAAATGTTATTTCTAATCTTTGATTGTTTCTTCAAATCAGTTCTAATTGGGTCTAAGAATCTTTTCCAACAAGATAGCAGGTCGGATTGAGTGATGGATAGATCCCAATCTAATAAGCATAGCAATTGTCTTTCCATTAAGTTAACATCTTCTTTTCTAAATAAACCATCAGTATATTTCGACCAGTGCTTGTTCTTTGGAGAAGAGTCATTATGGAACTTGGAAGAGAGAATCAAACAAGCTAAAAAGATTCTGTGTCTTGTGCATGGTAAACCTTGAGCGTCCTTTGGTAGCTTAGCCTTCAATTTGTTTAAGTACACAATAGTGGCCATCAAAGTACCAGTGTAAACATTGGTGTATCTGACTAATTTAGTAATAAAGGTCATTAAAGAAGGTAAAGGCTTTGTTTTAATGATTGGAGGAGAGTTTGGAGGAGATGGGAGTTGCTGAGTAATAGTTTTAGCAGATTCGCAAGGTAAGATTTGTAGAGTAACTGTGACCAAGTGGTGGATCATGTCTTGGGTGACTGGGGATCTTAGGAAGACTTGTAAAGCTTGAGCGTCGGACATTGTTGTTGTGGGATATGCAATTTGTTTATATTAAGGTATCAAGGATAAAATGCAGAGTAAAAGGGATTGTAAATGTAAGTAAAGTGAGTGAGTGAACGTATGATAGATAGGTGATTGGCCAAACAAGTAGTGAATGAATGAATAAATGATGGGAACATAACGATACACAGATTGGATGGAATAAAGGAGGAAAGCGTTTGGCTTATATACAACTGTGTGAAAAGTTGAAGCTGAAGAGACGCGCTCGGTGACAACGAGCGAATAAGGTACGAGCCGCACAGGAGATCTGGCGCTGGCTTCGTGGAGGCGTCTTGACGATGGCTGGCCGTCCTCTGTTTCAAGGCGGACTGTGGACTGTTCTTTTGTCTGGTTATGACTTTCTTGATAGCTCAAAGAAGAATGTATTGTCTGCTTGGGAGGGTCTACTTCTACTAACTGAGAGGGGTGATGAAACTTAAGTCAACCACCAGTTAAACAACTCTCCTAGAATCCCACTCATAAAGTGTGAGCCACCAGTGTATCACCAGTGACAGGTCCAGCGTGTCACAGACTCCTTGCAAACCCACCGCGTCGCGTCTGGACAACAACAAACAAGGCCAGAGCGCTCGATTGTCGGCTGAGTTTAGATTCGCGTCGATTATTTCCGGCTTGACCGCGTTGCGTCTGCATTTTACCGGAAACGGAAACCGGCATCTTTCTAAATATACCACGCCTTCCCTGATTCCAGATTGCCCGTTGCAGTTAGTTCGCCAGCTACCAAAGCTGAACAATTGCAGACAATGGACATCAACCCATATCCACAATTCATGGCCCAATTACAAAAGTACAAAACGTACGTAGCTTTATAATTGCAGTTGCTTAATTATGATTACTTAATTAAGATGAATCAACTACCACACCCTTTCGAAGAGTGGTGTTAGAATAACGGCAGCCGGGAACAACTTTGGGTCCTTTTCCTTATAGAGAATATAACGATTGGAGTCGTGTGGTTGGTTGTTGGCAATTGGCTGGTCAAATGGTCAGTTTCCATCCATTTAAAGTATATGGTAATCTTCGTTGTGTTTATTTTCTGTAGTGATTGCAGTGTGCTCTGGGAACAAGATCCAATTTGTTCTTTTGAACAAACAGCCATCGACTTTAATTTAATAGACGGTTTACTCTGATTGCACCACCTATTGTGTAACTCCATTTAATCGATTTCTTGATAATCAATTAATTCTATCATCACCCCGGGCGAGCTCCATGGATTCATCCTTTCATATTAATTGTTCTCCGTAATCTATAATATAATATAATATAATACTAAGGCTGGTCCTTTAAATTTGACAAATTGGGTATATACTACTTTTGAAATAAATTGTTGAAGTTGTCTGTTTATTGTACTTACTTGCCGACTAGATTACCTATAAGTATAATCAGCAAATGCAAAATGGAACTCCAATTTTACTGGACTGCACCGTTTGCGAAATTGAACACCGTTGATAATAAAGTTGGGTGCACTGCTGTGTACGGTTAGACAGTCGTTTCTTAAGTACGTTGGGTAGTTTCGTTCGAGGTGAGTGTTGGGCGAGAATCCAGATTGAATTATTTTGACATAATTAATTAATTAATTGACTATAGTTTACTCTAAACTGAAATAATTAAGATGATGGTAATGGCATTCACCGAGTTTACTAAAGTGAAAAGTCGTAGGTGGGTCAATTCAATTAATCCAGTTGTTGAACTGTCTTTTTTTTTCCCTCAGTGCGTCGATCGGGTCGCGGCCAATTTGCCGAAATTATTCCAGAATTGAATTGACCTGAATTCGATATTTTTCATCATTAAACTAAAACAGTCATGCCTTATCCAATTCCGCTAAAATATCAATATTGCCGATTTAACTGATGGAGCAGTCAATCAATCAATCTGATATACTAAATCTATAGGTCATCATCAGTTACAAGCCTACATGATCGATGTAGAGCTAATGAAAGATGATATGAAAGATCATGAAACGTCAATCCAATCATATCTTCTGTATTTCATCGTTGTTGAGGAGATCAGAAATCTTTTAAGAGAGATTCAAGATTGATCGGGATGATCCAATTACTAGCTATTAGCTACTAGCTAGCCTAACTTACCCTCTCGCTACCGAGGTCTCAGCTCATGATTCTTTGGTCTTATACCTCAATTGCAAAAAAAAATCAAGTGATTATTCTCAAATTAAAAGAGTCAAGATTATGTAATGTACCACACCTACTTATACACCATTACTATTTTAATTAACAGCCATCTTTTCTATATTCAATCACAATGAATTAGTGAAATTTAGCTCCATGAATTCAAGGGAGGTGAAATTTTTTTCAGGTTTTGGTCAGTGCTGTGGATCCAAATTTAGCGTCGTTTAAACCTCCGTCCCTTGATATTTCAATTGATCGTCATTCTTAGTGACCTGACTACCTAGCTTTCTGGTTGCTGTAATTAGATGAGAACTCATGAATTGATGATGAGAATTCATTTGATCTAATTTGTTGAATTCTTGGATGTGGGTCTCAAGCATTTCATTGACTTGACGTGTATTGTTGTCCGGGTTATCTCACTTCATTAATTATAATTCCATATTGGGTAAAATTTCCTTAATGAGGTGCATGGGCCTATAACCGGCTCTATCCAGATCAATCCGACTTTTTATTTTTTGTGTTTTTTGTGCTTTTCACAGGCCTATAGTTATACTGAGATACTGGTTTCTAATATTACCTTTCTAGGTTTCTATTTCTTTTTGAGTTTAATGTAAAAAAGCCGGGATGGATGGAAGAGTTCGACTCCTAGATACCAATATCACGTCAAAATAATTTCGCTAATACGCTCGATCTGGGGACTGGGGTATGAGATTCGGTCGGGAATAAATTCAAAGGGTGGGTTAATTGATATGGTTACAGGTAACGCTAATTTATTTACAACTATCAAGACGTTATAGATAGTTTTGCTTTTTTTTTTTTGGTTTAATTGGCTTCATTGACCATAATATTCATATCCATCCATGCTTGCAAAACTGGCTAAATAGATCGTTTAGCGGAATCAATATGTAAGGGAATTGAAGTGTGAGCGAAGATCGTTGATAAATTCTCTCTTTCGTGTGGAATGGAATGGATTTACAAAATCGATACCTAACTAGTCTCTTGATATATGTTCTTAAGGGCTTCCAACACGAACACTCTTTGATGAATCATGTACAGGTTCACTGGCTCGTCCCGAAGCTGATATTCCCGAGGAATACGCGTAAAGCAGGTACCTAGACGCCAAATTTTTGGGAGGTGCAATATATCAGTGGGCAGGCCTGTGCTGTGGAATTGTTTAAAGGCACAGAATTTCAAGGTACAGTAATTGTTGACTCTTGAGGACCGGTTATCTGTCAATTAAGTTTGTAGATATTTATTTAATAGGTATTAAGGTTCATGTGTGTGATTCAAGATTGATTTCATCTTCACGCTATTCATTTTAGTTAACGAGAGGGGGGTTAACTTCAAGTTACTATTTTCCTTTTCCACACCTCACTATATATATAGCTGGTTAAGTAGTCTTCATGCTCATCGTATTTGCTTGAACTTAGATATAGCTCTAATCTAAGCTACCGAACACGGTTTAGTCAAAGAAACTTACCCAATTCACGTATATTAGCAAGTTAGTTAGCTGCTCATCGTAAACATCGGCTCATCTAGCTCATCGAAACAAAACTAATAACTCCTTTACAATTAATTTTGAAAAATTTCAGGACTAATGGACGGTTAAACAACCAATTAATTCTTAAAGGAGGGCCACGAGCTACATATCGCTAATTAATACGTTAAGGGATATTAGTAGATCGAAGCACTATTGCATTTTTCAATTGGTCGTTAAGATAAGCTTAATTTAAATCCATTAAGGAATATAGCTTATAAATAAGTTAAGGTAAACAAGTAGGTAATGATAGACGCGTTTAAAGGTTCAACAAACGCGTTTTTACTGTTTACGGTTTTTGCCATTTCGAGAGATCGAGGAGGAGGCTAGGGCATCGAGTTATGGGTATGTTAAAATGTATTACTTAGAGGTTAATAAGGGCTTGTGCTACTAGCAGAATATAGATATGATGTAATTGAACTGGATACGAATTTCAGGTGATTCAATGGGTTAAACTCAAATACCTGGACCTGACATCCGTACATATTCACACCATCGGAATTTCTTGAATCGGAACTCGGAAACAAAATTGTCCCGAGTTATGCCGAGGTGAACCCTGTTGTTGATTGTTTTCTTTTAACAAGAACCTCATTTAACTCTTTTTGAACATTACCATATACATATATATGACTGGCAATCACCCTATTTCCGCTCGTCTATCTCTTCTAACCTGCAGATAAGGTTTCCGTACAGATAGATTAACGATAGAATCAAAAAAAAACGCACGTTAAAATTTATATTGCCTCAGTAGAAACATTTCGTCTCATCTGCAATAACAATAAATGTTGAACCTTCTGCCCATAATCACTTTATTCCACTTCCGTCAACAACGGTGGCCCAGTTAGGTTATAAGGCGACTTTAATAACTCATCTTCATGAACGATTCATTTAACGATAACAATACTGAAACGTGCACTCAATGACCATACCTTGATCCTACAATACCTGTCCTCGAGAGACTAAAGTGCAGGTACATCAACGTGACCCAAGTTAGGCAAGCTCTAGTGTTATGATTTTAAATTATTTAAAGTTGTATTTTTATTGTTTGTCTTTATTGGGTCTGCAACGTTTGTTATCAACAACGGACATCGCTAGTGATGTTGTGATTAATGCCTGTCGCCTGGGATTTGATTCGATGGTAGTTGTAGTTATGGTACCCAGCGTGACCACAACTTCGTACTCACTATTCAGATTACCAATAATCCAGCACTCTTAAAATGAGATGGCCTGTCTGTTTAAAGACTCTATTCGAATGTATTTGAATGGGATGGTAGAAAATGGTGTACGTTTATATTTAGTAATGCCTCGATATGTACCTTAAGCTATAAGTAAAGATATCCGGTAACTTAAGAAAAACTGGAAACGATATCCATTAGGCTAGTTTTTTTAATCCCTATACTATTTTCAAAATATATATAATAATCTTAATTTAAAGTCGAGAGCCAGCTGTAGACTATTATCATGCAGGAAACGCAAGTTAAGGAATTTAGTTGAAAATGGGTAGTAGGTGGGAATCGAGATAGATTATGTGTTTTGAATTGTCATGTATGAAGATACCGTTGTTTCGAATCCCTTAAAAGAAAAAAACCTAGCTTAGCTATATACTAAACCCTAACTAGATATATAATATATCGGTCATCCAAAATTTCATTCCCCTGCCCCCCGGTAAACTCCAAAAAGGGAGACATTTGTATAAATCTAGTTCAACAAGCTTAGAAACAGAAGGTTTAGAGGTTAATTTCAAAGAATAATTATCAGATTTGGTGATGAGCTTCAACTTAGTTATATACGCCATATATACATATCTGGATCTAGATCAATGGAATATTAGTTAAATTAATTGCATGTATATGATCTTGTCACTCATTTAAGGTTATGATGATCTTTAATTATGAGACATCGAGAGGATGTTCACACACTATAGTGTAGTGAACGAAATCCAGGAATACTGGCTTGCTAAGCTCTTAATTAGACAGGGTCGGGATATTCCAAAGGGGTAGATCCTATGAATGGATAAGGGTTTGATTCATAGATGCAATTCAGTTGTTTCAATGATTAACGTACATTTAAGAATCTAATCAGTTATAACACTCGACAACTTTAAAATTAACGGTTCTTAAATTGCAGGTACAATACATGCTTAGATAGGAACCATCAGAAGTTAGGACACAGCAAAGGGGGCATGGGGGATAAAAGGCCAGATGATGCTGCTTGGGGTATTAAGATAGAGGCTAGAATCATCAATAAAAAACGTTTTTATCTTGTTCATGGAAGGAATCTGGTTTCGTTTGGGGTATGTAGCTTATAAGACGGTTGCAGCAATGCTGTAAAAATGAAGCACAGCTTTGTTTTGCTTGTTAATGCTGTGGGGGTTAATGTTTTCTAGGTACGTGTTCATAGAATTCAATGTGCTGTTAGAATTAAAGCAATTGTATTTAAGCTATAGATGCCATTATATATCACAAAAAAAGGTTAAGTAAAGTACAAAAAAGCATGAATCTGAACAAGCCTTTCATTGAATGATAAATCAAGGATTAATAGAATAGGATACGTGTTCTTGGGTGAAAAAAATTAATAATCAATTGGCTTTTATGTTTATCGTTAATATTACTGATAAATTTATTTTTAAAAGTGCATAATTATGGGGATAGAAACAGCTTTCAATAATAGTGAGTTATATTTATAACAAATACGTTGAAAGTCAAACTTACATAAGTTAGATGGCTTGGACAAAAAGTGGAAAGGTAAATAGTGATCAATCAATCAGAAAACAGTACATCAGAATAACATAACCAGTTAAATAGTCTAATCTTAAAGACTTAAATTTTGAAACTTCTTAAAAATCAAATTGGGGGTATTTATCACATAAACCTGCTTTAGTTAAGTCCCACCTTACGGATTACTGAATAATCCCGACCCAACTAATAGTATCTTTGATATTGACTAGCCTATTAGAGAAAGTAACTTCGTGAAATTAAAAATTATTACACCAGGAGTATTACCATAATACTAGATCGAGAAAAACTTACTGTATCTTGATGTGGATAAAAAAGAAGCTGTTATTTGGCAAGGTTGCAAAGAGGGTAGAAACTTCACCACCGAAAAAATTGCAAAACTTATCTTATTGAAACAAGTATATCCTCCTCCTATACCTTTACCAACGACCAAGGAAATCAAAATGAATCATTTATTTCCCAAATAACTCTTCGCTTTGAATAAAAAAAGTCAACAAATAGTTTCTAAATACTCTTCAATTTCAAATTCAACGTTCTTTGAAAGTAGGGGAATCAAATGACTGACTAACTGTAGTCTGTCAAAATTAGGATGGCACACTAGTAAGCGAATAATCAGGTGGTTCTTCAGCATATTCTTGAGCAATACAGTTTCTATTCAGCACATGGTAGCTTGAAAACTGCCTAGAATCAGGATGATATAGTCTCTACATTGTCCACAGACGTGTCTTAGATTTTCCAACTGTCAGTACTAACTCATCATGTTCAGTAACATACAAGTTACCACATCTGTTAAATAGAACTGATTCTTCTTCTTGAAGGCATTAGAGTGATTGTGTTTGGTTGGCTACAAGCTAAAGGGATAAGTTATCTTTGGCAGGGCCCTGCCCCAAGGCCTTGGCCTTGTGATTTCACAATCACTCAAGTCACACCTTCTGCTTGGTTTCTTTTACTAATCGAGTAATACTAGCTTACAAATCTAAATTTTATTTCGATAACTTCTAGCACAATATTTCAAAATTAGATCTAAGTATATAAGTAGTAAAAAACTTAATATTGTAGTAAAAGTATATATCTTATAAAAAAGGCAAAAAAAAAAATGCATAACAAGTAATAATAGCAATTTAAAATAACAAACATTTTCAAGAAGTAGTAATAATGATCAGAATTTAAGGTAAGAGTTAATAAGAGTAAGCTTAATGTTATAGTAAATAGTAAGTAAAACAAAAAAAGATGATATAAACAAAATAAATGGTAATATAAAATAGTAATAGAAACATGAAAAAATGATAACAAAAACTGACAAACAAAATAATAATTCTCATATATTTAAGCAAAGTTTTTAATCAATCAATGATAATACATAAAATAGCATCAACTAACAGACAAAACAAACAATATTTGCAAGATCAAATAGCAGTACCATAATCTTAAATGATAACCATAATAACACCAACCACCTACCAAAAGCTAATAAAACCAACTTAACAACTTTCCATAAGGTAAAACACAAAATGAGAAATAAAGACCACAATTAAATTATCCAATTTCTAATAACTTTGTAATTGAAGCAGCAAGATAAACTTCGCAGAAACCAGTCGCAGCCTAAAACTAGAGCGCGCCACATTGAATTGCGTATCGGTTCACCAAGAGTACCAAAAAGGTATTATAGTAGCAACAAAGGATGAAGTCAATTAGAAACTGGAATAATAATTAGTGGATGAGAATGGAATGGCCAAAATAAAGTAAAGACAAATCATCAAAAACAATAGTTGCTTCTTTTTTTTTATTTTTATGATTTTCTAAATTTTTTTGGAAATTTTGTAAGTGTTTTGTTTGGAAAGTTGAAAAAATGGAATTAAAAGCAATAGTAACGTAACCATAAGTGAAATTAAAGAGATATTAAAAATGTTAAAATGAGTAGGGACAATTGATAAAGCAGTTGACAACAATGATAAGAAAAATGTAATAACGTAAACCCATAATAAATGTGAAGAACCAAAATAAAAAATAAAAATAACCCAAGAATAATAATAAATATTAACAAAAACTTAATTCATAAGATGAAAACCTATAGACAAGTAAAATCATCAAAATTGAAAGGATCATCAATGGTATTCGACGAAACAGTTGCATTTAATGGTGCTGCGGACCAAATCTTTCAAAGAGTGTAGTATGAAGGTGTATGAGAGGAGGATCAAATTAATGACTCCAGTGGGAGAGAGGTGCAACCAAAACTAATTCCTGAGAATAAGTGAGACAACTAGTGCTATTAAACTAAAAAACAGATATCCCCCGATAGACAAATTAATTTAATAAGCACATAGAAGTATCCCCTAAAACTAGGAAATAAGATAGAAGCAACATAGGAAGCACCAAATTGATGAGAAAGATCAGTGTATCATCGCTGCTGGATGATGCACATTATTAAAAGCAACTAAATCTTCGACCATTGAGAAATCATCAGTAGTTGTAATTTCAGGAACCTTTACAAAAGGAATTTCATTAGAGTAATAATCAGGACTAAACACATCTTCATTCTTGATCATGAATGGATCAATTGTATTAGATGATTCAGTGTGTTTGAATAATTCTAATGATGATGGAGATTGTTTTAAAGTATTGGATTGGGTATTTGATGGTTCTTCGAATAAGTTTGAGTACTCTTGATTCAAAATTGACTCTTCTTCTAACTTAAATTTTGAAGGAGAAGTTGATGAAGGAGGAGACAAATAGGAGGCTAATTGTTGTTGATGTTGTGAATGTTGTGAGTGCTGTTGTTGAGGAATAGTTGTAGTTTCAATTCTTCTTTTTTTTGATTGAAACGCATGAACGATAGAGTCTTCTTCATCAGAAGAGAGCTCTTCTTCAAAACTAGGAGAAGGGATTTCTTTAGTTGTGGAAACAGTTGATCTCTTTCTATTTGAAGTAGACTGTTTTCTAACAGAAGAAACGGTAGAAGAAACCTTTGGAGCAGCTTCATTGATTGTGGTCATCTCTAAATAATCAGGTCTTGAAACCTTATCAACAGGAGTGACATCAACTAAATCATCAGTAGCTAAACCATTTTCATTTAATCTATTAATCATAACAGATTGATTTTGCAATAAATTAAATTGATTGTTTGATAAGTTGTATAGGTTCTCTTCTAACTTCAAAACATATTTTTCTAAATGTTCAACATGTCTTCTCTTCTTCTCTCTTGAAGCATGAGCAGCTCTTCTATTTCTAAGGATTCTTTCGACTCTTCTTTGCTCTTTTTCTTCATCAGTCTTAGCTCTTTTTCTTGGAGGTAAAGAGCCCATTGGTAGTGATAAGTTATCTGCAGAGTTGGACATGGTTATTTGTAATGAGTGTAACGAAAGTAAGTCTATGAGGGTATAGTAGACGGGGGATATCTGGTTTGTGTGTGTGGATGGGACTGGAAGAAAACGAAAAGGGCAACGGTCAGATCAGATCAGGAGGGGATGGCCCAGTATTTATACCGCACACAGAAAATACGCCTCTTCTCTGTCTCCTATAAATAGCGAAGAGCGATAGCACCATGGGCGAGTCGGTGCAATAGTGCTCAATTGTTTATTTGTTGCCCTTTTTGCAAGGCTGCTAGGCTCAGGGCTGATTCTCTGTTTACACTACTATGTATACCATGCTTACTGTACTGGCATGTTATATCATGCTATAGTGTAGTAAATGTAGTAGCTGTATCATACATCTCATCTCTCAACCCATGGCATGCTGTCTTGAAGTGATCAAATGGAATTGCCCTCTGAAACGAAATCACCAGTGCAGATTGCTGCCGCAGCCACCCGGCGCTGCGGCTATTGGAACCTGTTCCAGAACAACCCAGAATCTAAAAACAGACCAATCAACAGGCTTTTAAGAGAGCACGTGATTACAGGGGCGATTTCGGCTTTTCAACGATTTCACCGTGTCTATGGCTTATCGCAAGAATCCCTTTAACTAGAAAGGTTTTCACTCATTTAACCTATATGAACCACAGTTCGGACTGTATCATGAACTGTGCCACTGTTTAACTTGAAACCTACCCATATAACCCAGCTACTTCAAGGAATAGACTAAGCTCAGCTGGCGCCAACCGTTGAGCGAAGAACACTCTAAGATTTAAGTCCTTTTTGGGTCCATTGTATTCACAATTGCTTAATCATTTAAAAAAAAAAAAATTTGAAACTAGCTGGGTTTTATCGTACCCCTGTAGCTATATGCTTAATGAATGTCATAGATCTTTCTGGGGTCAATCTTTAAGAAAGAAATGCGTAATTCAGTTTCAATTAATTTATCCTTAAAATCCGTTCAGTTGGGATTTGATACATGCTTGTAATTTAAATTATGGCCCCATGCCCATAATTACAATTGACAATTGACAATTGAGCTCATGAGCTTGAGCTTAATTTGAGCTTAATATACTTTCATTAATTTCTAAAACTTCTTCTATTTACATTTACTTTATCTCAATCGATAGGTTTCATCTATTCTTGTAAGTTTCTCCGTAATTTAATTTCCTTGTATCATACCGGTTTACTACCAGCCCATTCGTTGCATTTATAACTAACTAGCCATGAGATATCATGCGACATGAATGCTTGCTATATTTCGGACATTCTGATGGCATGGTTGTATCGGTGTATGACCCTTTCGGAGAGTTAGAGTAGAAGATAAGTAACTTAAGTTGTAATTGGTTAAATGAGGACAAACTCTTTTAATTAAAATTGCTCCACATGCCCCACAGCAGTATATTGCATAGACCTACCTCACTTTTCCACTTCCTCACCACCTTGCAGACAGAACAATTTTAATTGCTTTTAATGTCAGGAATTAACCTTGCAATAAATTTCGTCATGTAAATTTGCTCATCTATTGAAACACAGTAAAGTCACCTAAAGATGGAGGTTTAAGTAAACTGACTTGCATGAACTCTCAAGATTCGAGAACGAGCTTCCTTGAAGTTTTTAGGGCATCGGAGTATCCGGTTATCGCAACCAAAGTTACGCCAAGGTTGTATAAGTCGAACATTCCATATGTGTGCTGGCTTCTTTTAAGGGTTCGCTTTACACTTTAACAGAGTTAAGCTGAATTCATGTGCCTACATACCTTCCTATGTCAAGCTATTCTAAGAGTTACCGTATATCTAGCTTAAAAAATAAGATGGGGGGGG
>PPKZ03000066.1:0-28745 GCA_003707675.3 Ambrosiozyma philentoma
AGAAGATTGAAGACGAACCAAAATTCGTCAAGTCTGGTGATGCTGCTATCGTCAAGATGGTTCCATCCAAGCCAATGTGTGTTGAAGCTTTCACCCAATACCCACCATTAGGTAGATTCGCTGTTAGAGATATGAGACAAACTGTTGCTGTTGGTGTCATTAAGGCCGTCGAAAAAGTTGACAAGGCTGAAAAGGTTACCAAGGCTGCTGCTAAGGCTTCTAAGAAATAAGCAACTTAGTTTAAAGTTACTTTTAATTTAAATTTTTAATGTAAACATTTCTATGTTTTGTATGGTTTTCATTTATTTAATTTATGTG
The DNA here is from genome assembly GCA_003707675.3 of Ambrosiozyma philentoma. Lineage (NCBI taxonomy): Eukaryota > Fungi > Ascomycota > Pichiomycetes > Pichiales > Pichiaceae > Ambrosiozyma > Ambrosiozyma philentoma. Next base: position 319 of record PPKZ03000066.1, read on the forward strand.
TATTTTTCCACTCTGTTATCTTATTCAACTTTTCTCTAAAGAAATATATTAGTTTTTATTTAATTAAGGTTTTCGCATTGTTTTAATAGTAATTCCGTAATTTCTCCATAAAATTAAGATTAATTTAGTTATAGCTGGGTTTTTGTCATAGTGAAAGCGCCCACTCAGTCGTCAGTTCACAACCAAAGTCATAACGCTCAACACATTCCAACAACCCGCCAGAATGATCACTTCACCAGTTGGACAGTTCAGTATGACTGCTTTCTCCTATGGCCTGACCACACTCTATTGCAACAATTTTCGGTGATAGCCACAATCCAGAGATGGCAAACTTACATTTGCAGCCAGGGGGTCGAGCTTTCAAGAAAGACCCATTGACTCTGTTTACAGAATTACCGATGGAACTTATTACAATGATATACCTGGAGGTGTTGGAGCAAACTAGCTTGTTAGGCCACGTTAACTTGATGGGCTTGAACTATCTATTGGATTACTTTCTTTGTGAATCATTACAACTTTTCGAATATGTCATTACCACTAATACTTACACCGTTGATGAGCTTAGATTAAAGTTACCTAAAGGTCCATTAATCCACACTAAAGATAAGCAAATCAATTGCTTGAGTTTGAAATCCCAACAATTTAGAAAGCTGGTTAATTTTATTCAAGTTCAGCATTTAATATTGAGTAGTGTTAATGTTGTTGGTATGGGTTCAAAATCGTGGAGGAACCAACTGGGTGACCTCGAAAAACTCTTAGTTGATTCAATAATGAGAAGCTCATATGAATTGAAAGTTATGAAGATTGACCGCTGTTTAGATGAAGAGTCCATGACTATGTTTAGTATGCGTGTTAGGAAATCATCTATTCCATTTCATGAATTTAGCAATACAATTGATTCTTTGGCTTGTGATATTGAGAACATCGAGTCTATCTTTCCTTATTTCCTTGGTAGACATCTGAGAAAGATCGATTTATTGGTTAATCTTCCTATTCTTCCAACTAATTATTTAGATTCCCACTTTGCATGTATTTTTGATTATCGATTTAACCCAATTGTTAAGGATATTTCAGTGATTTTTGGGAAGCCTTCAATTGCTTCACTTTCAGATGAATTATGCAAAGCGTTAAATGCAAGAGCATATGGGTCGCCCTCTTTTATAGTTCATTCCGAAAATGAACTTACTTTAGAAAGTCCTCAAGTTATTTCATTGGTTGCCCATAAATTGAATATGGTAGCTGATTGCCTTACCAAATTAGTATTGACTATAGGTTATCAAGGATCTAGTGAAGCAGATGTTACATTTTTAAATGACTTAACTAGGATTAAAGAATTGACTTTAAGATCCGCAAGCGGTGATTCACCTGATCCTACTAATAAATTAATTTTTAAGCAAAAGATAAAATTACCAAATGTTAAGAAGTTACAGTTGGAAAGTTTAGTTGTCCCTAAGGATTTAAGGGGATTCGAAAATTTAGAAATTTTCAATTGTTTGTCTTGCAAGTTCGAAGATAATGAGACCTTATGCAATTTTCCCCAATCTTTAACTAGGCTGGAGTTCATTTGCTGCTGTTTTGTAGAAGAAGATCCTGTTTTCCCTATTCCCAGAAAACTCAAATTTATAGAGCTAATGCCACGTACTTCGTGTGGGATCTATTCAATTTGTCCAAAAATTGTCTATAACAATTTAAACGAAGTTACGCTAGATTATATCTCATTAGATCCAAATAAGACAGAATTTAACTTACAGAGATTTGTCGACACACTACCACCAACAGTGACACAATTCTTCACCGGACCAATCCACCATGAATCATTTAAATGGGATTTAACCAAATTGACTAGATTAACATCACTTTTTGGCTTCCAAATTTTGAATAATATCGATATTGATCAGCTACCGCTTGGTCTGGAGCATATATCTGATTGGATTCCTTTGATAAATCCTATCAATGATCATTTTAAAATGTTGGGTTTGAAGAGTTTGAAGGTTGATCTAAGTGATTATACGAGGGATGTCTCTAAGTGCATCGATGAACTATGTGTTACTTTTGAAGAATTACAGTCATTAAGTATTTGGGTCACTTGTCAGGATATTCATCTCACTCGATTATCGGAAGCTGAGAAATTGTTTTCATTTAATTTGGTTTTTGATAAAGAATCGTTAAACTCAAATTATCAAGCTAAGACCTTTCGGTATTCTCCTAAGAGCTTGAACGGTGAGGAAGAAGAAGAAGAGGAAGAGGAAGAGAGTGACGAGGAACATGAAAAACTCTTTTCGATTGAAGAGAACTCCTCCCTAATGGAAAAACAAAAGGTCACTATTTACTTAACTGATGTTTGTGATAGTTTAGAAAAATTTGAAGTTTCAGGTATACTTAATACTAAGAAAGCGTTTACTTTGATTGACGTTCTTGATTCTTCAATTGAGGTTTCTGTGAAGGTTCCTAAGATTACTCGTAATATCGAGAGATGTGGGTTGATTGATGAAGTTTTTAAGGTAATTGTTGATGGATGAATCTAGTTTCTTTTGCTTTTCTTCACTGTACCTAACTTGCTTTTCCAATTTTCTTTTCCTTTCCTCTTTTCTTTTAATTTTCTGTGATCTGTTGGTTGACACCCCCCTTAGTGTTATGTTACGTGTGTATGTAACGATCTTTGCTTTTAGTTTTAACGTTTACAACTATTTATTTTAACTTGCTTTTTTAACTGGTTCCTTAATTTTTCTTCTTACGGTATGAGCTCTTTTCATTTTCTTTTCTTTGTGTGTGTGTGCTACGGACTTTTTTCATTTCCCCTCCTTTTTTTCTGGGTACTCTATTAGTGTTTGGTTTTAGATATGTCTTTGTTTATCTCTCTTAATCGCAATATCGTGTATTTAGGCAAGTTGCGATCCCTGCGCTGTAGCTTATCCTGCCCATCCTTGCACCATAGAAACGCGCATTGTGTGAGACTTATTTGTTTACGTTTAGAGGTTTCACGTTTTGTAAATACTGATTAATCAGTTTACCTCCTTCACAAAAACATGATAGGTCAACGAAATGTCGTCCAAGATGAAAGATGTTACCAATACAAGATTCAGTCTGCCCAAAAACTACAAAAAGCGTCCCCTCACAGAACTGCCTCTTCGATTTCCTACTAGTGAGACTCAAACCACAAAGAAGCAGAAGCAGAAACAGAAACAGGACTTAGAAATACGAAATCTCCCCGATCATAATCAAATCAATAACGAAACTATATCAATCCCAGATATGAGAAGTCATTCATATCAGTTAGAGCGGGTCCTTGCTGAAAAACAGTCGTCAAAGGATACACTTAATAAATTACAATCTGAGCTTTGGTCAATAAGAACAGATATACCTGAACTTGAATTGACTCTAGAGAAAATTAACGATGAATTTAGAAAACTTGAAAGAGAGTATAAATTGAAAGAAGCTGAATTGTTGCATTTGGATTCTGAAAGAGATAAAAGAGTCAATGAATTACAATTCGAGTTGGAGATTTTCAAGAAAGATGAAGAGTCAAGATTTAACTTACAGATGGATTCCTTGGTGGAGAAATATGTTAATGAGGCACAAAGAATAATAGATGAGAAACAAAGTTTGAGAGATCAAGATAAAAGTGATTTAATTCAAGAATTAAATAAAACAAACAAAATGCAAGACGATCTATCGACCTCATTGAAAGAACAATCTGAAAATTTGAAAAGGCAATCAGATTTAAAACTTGAGGAAATGAAATCAGAATATAACAACAAGAAACAGATTATTAGAAATACGATAAGAACTTCTACGTCAACTATTGAATCCAGTGAAAGAGAAATTGAAGAAAGCAAAGTTTCTATTAAGAAGAATGATCAGTTGATAAAAGACCTTACCTTGGAGTATAATACAGTAAAATCTAATTCGAAGCAATTTGAGGAGCAAACGTCTTCTTTACGCTCAGAAATAGATTCTCTTGTCCGGGAAGTCTCTGAAAAGAATGAGCATTTATCAAAACTTAAAATTGAGTCTGAAAAGTTTATTGATAATACTAGGCAACTAAAAGAGAAACTAATGGAAGAAGAAATAATTCGAAGAAAAGTTCATAATCAATTACAAGAATTGAAAGGTAACATTAGGGTGTTCTGTAGAATCAAGCCTGATAGACCTGAAGGTTGCTTCCCGTTTGAAGCTTCATCTCTCATGGAAAGTACAGATGGAAAAGAACACTTACAAATTTCAGAAGTTCCAAATACAGATCAAAGACAACTTAATTTTTCGAATAAAGCTGCCAATAAGTCTTTTGATTTTGGATTTGATAAAGTATTTGATACAAATTCATCTAATTCAGAGATTTTTGAAGAGATCAGTCAATTAGTTCAAAGTGCTTTAGATGGGTATAATGTTTGTATTTTCACTTATGGTCAGACTGGTTCAGGTAAGACATTCACCATGTCGAACTCGGGTGACGGTATGATTCCAAGGTCTGTTGAATTGATTTTTGATAAGATTGAAACTTTGAGGAGTTTACACTGGGACTATCAAGTTAATGGGCAATTCTTAGAAATTTATAACGAGAATATTAATGATTTAATGACTGATTCGTATTTGAAAAATTTGGATAAGATTAAACATCAAATTAAGCATGATGAAATTAACTTAAGCACCTCAGTCACTGATCTAACTAATATTGCACTTGACAATGCTGAACAGGTTGCCTCAATTTTAGAAAAGGCAAATAAGAATAGAATTACTGCATCAACTAACGCCAACCATCGTTCATCAAGATCTCATTCTGTTTTCATTATTTCTATCACTGGTTATAATCCGAGAACCGGAGAATCAACTTCCGGTAAATTAAATTTAATTGATTTAGCTGGATCTGAAAGGATTTCCCAATCCTTAGTTACCGGTGATAGACTGCGTGAAACTCAAAACATTAATAAATCATTAAGCTCACTAGGTGATGTTATTATTTCATTGGGTAATAAAAAGAGTCAGCATGTTCCATATAGAAACTCTAAGTTAACTTATTTACTACAATATTCATTGGGTGGTAATTCGAAAACTTTGATGTTTGTTAATGTCAGTCCTAATGTCAAGCATTTTAATGAAACTTTGAACTCTTTGAGATTTGCTACTAAGGTTAATAATACTCATATTGGGCAAGCTACTAAAAATTAAGCATGTTGTTAGGTTATGGTATTGTATTTTTGTACTAGCATTTTTATATAAATTTGGAACAGACTTTGGTTATATACATTATTTTTCTTTTCCTATCGAGAATTTATACATTTTGTATATTTGTAGTAAATCTTGTTTTTTTTTTTTTTCATCTTTTTGGAATAATTGATTTGTGATTCACCAAATTATTGTATTACAGTCTGGAGGTTTAATCTTAGGAGTAAACTCTGATTAATACGATAAAGGCATCGATCAATTCTTGAAGTTTTTGAATAAGAAGAATATACTATTCTAATAAATATTAATATGAACAAGAAAGAAATAAATAGGAAAATAAATAATAAATAAAATGTACTCTAATACATAAAAAAATTTCTATCTCAAAAGCAATATCTTTGAAGCATCATCTGAATATGCAGATTCATATATTTCTGGCTGCTCTGTATTATCCAGAAGTAATTCTCCACTTTCTTTTAGTTCGCTCCAAATAGTGTTATAATTTTCAGTTGCAAATTCATCTATCTTCTCTCTAATATCTGTATTCAAACAGAAATTATGAAAATCCTTTAAAAGATTTCTATCAATTAAATAACCTTCACCTTCTTCAAGGGCTTGTCGTAATACATTAAAAGCAGTGAAATATTGTTCATACATGCAATACATTATTATGTTTTCTCTGAACATTGGTGGTGTTATTTTGATTCCATAGCCTTCAGGTAAATTATTATATAAATCTTTGAAATGAAATAAAGTTGCAAATTTTAAACTCTTCAACATCCAGTAAGCTGATTCATCATTCAATCCACGTGATTTTGGTAACGAGTAAGCTAAATTGAATAAATCTCTGACCTTGAAAGGATCTTCAATTGCAGCATATGCTTCCATTGCTGAATTTAATAATTTCATATCCATATTAATGGCTAAATCCATTTTCATAGCCAAGTGTAGATTGAAGATACCTTTTTGATATTTAAATTTAGCAAATGATTTGAATAAATAAATATAAACATTTTCACCAGGTGGTGGTAGCTTAGATTCTTTACTTAACTTCTTCATTTTTGCAAATATACGTAATGCTCTAACCGGTCTTTCGGAATCAATCCAAAATTTCAATAGTAAAAGGTAGTCATCATAAGGAATATTGAACTTTTCTTCCAAGAAATCCATTAAGTGGGAATTTTCATTTGGATCCTTAAATGTCGAAATGGAATATTTCAAGTATTGATCATAGATATCTTTGTAAGATTCAAGATCATATTTTTCTCCCTCTTTAATAGCTGGGGCTTCTCTATCAAAAATTTCAATTGCATCAAGAACATAGTCATCTTTTAACAACTCTCTCACAAATGAAGAGATAGCTTTTTTATCAATGATGTATTCAAAAACTTTGATGTCTTTGTAAAGCTTTGCTTTTAATTTAATATCAACTTCAGGCTCATTGCAATATGCCGTTAATAACCTAAATAAAGTTGTCATATAAACACCACCATATTCGGCATCCCATGTAACAGCTTCTTCCAATGATCTATTGAATAAATCTATTGCTTCTCTGTAATCATTTCTATCCAGTTGATACTCAATCAAAGTTGAAAATGACTTAGCGTCTCTTGCTAGACCATATTCTTCATCAAACTTAACTGTGAAGTTTTCTATAGTTTCTGTGGGTTTACCCGAGCAACATAAAGCTTCAATAGATATGTTATAAGTATCAGTGTCATTTAATTGATAATCCCTGTTTGATTCTTCAAGCTTTTTATTGACATATTTCACAAGATCTATTGCTGAGGTTCCATCATTTGATTTCTCAATGTGATACATTTTCCACTCTAAGTATGCTATCCATTCTGATTTACTGAATTCTGAAAACTCATGTTTATCCTTTAGATTAGCAATTAATCGTTTTGACAGCTCTACATTTTTATTATCTTGATATTTCACTGTAGCAGAAACAATTGCCAATAATTCTTCATCTCTGATTGAATCAAGTAATTTCGAATCTCTGAAATTATTAGTTTCTTGTTTGGCTAAATTATAGATTTTAGTTAAAGTTTGAGTTGAAGGATCTTTAAAATAATTCTTAGTTGCAAAATATAACAGGTTGATGTATTCATCCATGGGGTAATCCAACTTTCTTTCGAAGATAGGCAACAGCTCTATTAAAGTCTCGCCAACCTTGTTTTCTTCGATGTCCAAACCTATTTCTTCATCACCTGCTATAAAAAAATTACTTAAGACTGAGTTGACGATTTCTTTATCATCAAGTTTGGACACTTCCGCTAGCTTTAGTACGGTTTGAGTATCAGGTTTCACCACTTTGAACGCTTCAAGAACAATATCCACCACCTGTTTAGAAACATCGTTTGAATTTAAAGTTTTTTCTTCGTCTATGAACGCGTCTATGATACGAACAATATTGGCCCGTTTTTTACTTAGCATAATATAATTCAAGAAAATTTCAAATAACTGTAATCTTAACTCTTCATCTTTGAAATATTCGTCAGACTGTCTTAAGCATGTGTAAAATCTGGGGAAAAAATCAATATAATGGACGTCTTCCAAAGTCATTGCACTTAATACACTTCTTAAGATCACAGCCATTTCAGAAACAGTGAAAACGTCAGTTGGAGTTTCACCTTGATCTATAAAATTAATGACCTTATTAACGAATTGTAAATCATCCTTTTGGAATTCATTATCGGGTAGTATCAGTATAAGTTGTTTTAATTTGTCTTTCAATCTTAGGGCTTTGGTTTTGTTAGCCATTTCTTGGTTCATATATATGCTCATCATCTCAGTTTTACAATCATTGATCAGAGCTACTAGATCGGCTTTTTCTGTAGAAGGAATGTTAGCATTAGAGGAATAATGCTTGAATTGGGTTAATGATTTAGCAAATAAGTTGAATTGATTGTTAATGGGTATTATCTTTGAATTTGGCGATATCCTGAGTGAATAAGTTGAAGTAAATGAGGGGAAGCTTTGAACCATGTGTTTGGGAGTCCCAGAAGTTTGAGCTAGAGAAACGCAAGGTATTCTTAAACTTCTCCAGGGTTTGACGGTCTTAACTATTCTCATTAAAAGTTGATTTTTGATGAAGGAGACTAAAAGGAAATAAGTTTTCCAAAAGACTGATAACAGTTCGTTTTGATCTCTCTTCGGAGGTTCGTCTGGGGAGAAAGAGGGGTAGTGGCGCGGCAGCGGGCACAATAGTCATGGCGCATGAATGGTGGCACGGGGAGTTGAACGTATATTATCAACAGCAACCAATACAAAATGATATCAAATATGAAAAGAAATTCTATTTACAAAGATAATAGATACAAATGCAATAAAGCACTATGCTATAAAGCTAATTAGATGGTTTTTCGGATTCCTCAACAATATTACCATACTTATCATACTTTGGAACATGCTTTTGGAAAGCTTTAACGGCCCAATTCAATCCAACAAATTTAACACCCGGATCACTGGCCCCTTGACTGTAGGTATATTTTTTCCACCAGTCCACAGACTTAAATCTTGGGTCTTCTTCTTCAAATCCGTTTTCGCTTCGTAGTTGGGCGACTTTCTCTCTTAAATAAGCGCAAACTCTACTTCTTAACTCTTTTGCTTCTTTACCAAACTTTAACTCAAACGACAGATCATTAGGATTCGCTTTATCATAAAATTTATCACATAGCCTCTTCCACTCGTCTCTAAAGCTCTCAATAATCTTATCTTCAATTGGTTTACCAATATTAACAGTAATTGTGGCGCCCATATTTGGTGGAACAAAACTATCAGTTAATCCATCATTTTTAGTTTCCGGGACAATTTTTTCAAATCCATCTGAAAATATAGGAACAATAACTGGTGCAACAGTTGGTTCCAAAATCATTCTAGCGGTACCCCATCTGAAAAATCTCATTGAATTGTTATAAGGAGCTTGTAATTGACAAACATAACCTTCCGGGAACAGATGAACCCATGACGTTTTATTTCTTAAGACTGGAGGAATATAATTTTTGGAATAAAAGCTTCTAGCATTATCAACCAATAAATTAGCTAACGAGGCAATTTGAACTTCAGCTTCTGGATCCTGAAAAATATGCTCAGTGTCTAAAGTATCATCTGGTGATAAGACACGAATGCATGCATCAAGACCACCTTGAAATGGACCTCTACCAAATCTATCACATGAGAAGATCTTACCTAAACTAAAAAATCTTGATAATCCTTCAGTTTTAAAGCAAACGTTTGAAGCAGCCAAACCCCATCTGATATCATCTAAATCAAAATAATATCTCCATGGAAGACAACCCCAAAGAAATGGATCATCACATACACTCATATGATTCATAATTGTCACAAATCCTCTATTTTCCTTTCTTGCTTTGGCTAAGCCTCTGTCTAAATTGTTTATACCTTTTAACTGAACATCATAAAATAATGAAAGACATAATTTTGAACCACCAACAGCAGCCAGACATGTCATTTGAGAAGCATAGTTCCATAATTTAGATGAGGTTGGTCTGTATTCTTTAATGAAATCATCACCTCTTTGTAAAACGTCATAAAAGGACATGGTGGTTTGTGAATGTCTATAATAAATAAAAAAAACGTTCTTCTTTTCGGGGATGTGAAGAGGGCGACTTATTGGGTTCAATAGGCGTTATAAGTCCAGTTTTCCTTCTGTTCAAAAAAAGATATATGTACAAGATAATTAGAGTATGGAACCTATGGAACAAGTTGAATATGTACAGGAGAGTTTGGTTGTGTATATAGGGGACAAAGCAAGAAGATAAAAGTGATTAATCGACCCACATGTTCGAAAAACGGTTACTATTATTTTTTTTTTGGATATTTCCATGGCTGTGCAGAGGGTCTTTCGACTCTCATTGGACATTATAAGTGGTGCAGTTGTGGTCACTTGATCGGATCCACAATTACAAACATATATTTCGATATGGCGATTATGATATATCATTCATTAAAAAAGTCGAGAGACATGAGAAAATAAAAGTAAAGAAACAAACAAACAAACAAACAAACAAGCAGCTCTATCAAAATTAAGAAGCTTTCTTCTTTGGCTTCTTTTCGGAAACTTGTTCAATCTTAATATCTTTCAAACCCTTTTCAGCTAATAATCCATTCAAATATTCTTCAACCGCATCACCAACATCACCTTGAATCACAATTTCTTCTTTCTTTTCAACATTTTTCGAAACTGAAGCACCAGTAGCAAATTTAGATGCGAAAGTCTTAGCCAATTTTTTCATATCGACATCAAAAACTTCTAAATTCGTAATAGCGATAACATGTTTATGCTTGGTTCTTTGAACTCTCTTAATTAAAATCTTTGAACTCTTTAAATTTGCTAAATCACGTTCTTGTTTTCTTTCTTCTTTTAATTGCATCTTAGCTAATGATTGTGACATTTTAGCTTCTCTTTCTGCTGATAATGAAGATGATGTTTGCTTTTCCCCAGATTCATATAGCTGAACGAAGACGTTATGATGATTTGAATCTAACCATGTCTTACATTTCTTGAATTGCTTTCCAAATTCACAATATTCAACGGGAAGTGTGCACACTCCACAGTATAACACTTCAACTGGTTGTAAAGTTTCTGACATAATCGTTTATACAGTCAAATTAATGAATTGATGGATGTATATACTTGTGATAGCAAGATAACCTTGTGATGTCCGTTAAAACCATAAAGCGCATAGTCTTCTGGTATAAAACTTTTCGAATTCGTGGCCCAGATTTGAGTGGCGAAGCAGATCCAACAAATGTGGCTTGTCATAGCATAAGACGAGAGATACCTTGAGAACTTTGACTAGGCAAAGACAAGGGTAAAAAGTATATTAAAGAATAATTAAAGCAGATAATTTTACAGTTACGATTACAAAGTTTACGGGAATATATATACGAGCACTTAATGAAGTGTACTAATAGAATGGAAACGCAAAAAATAATAGAAAGACCGAAATAACAAGATACCAAAAAAACCAGGAAACAATGTATGTTTAAAATATGCCATACAGAAATTAATTATCTAGTTCTCAAGAATAATAGATTGAGAAGAGATCATTACCTTTTTCTTTAACTAATAAGAGAACTCTAAGAAGATAATCAAGAATGAATTCAAAAAAAATCAAATGAACAATTTAATTTACCAAACTCTTTGTATTAAACTCTTCATGATGTTTCTATCAGGGTTAGGCAACAAGAACCAAATTATGGCCGTACTAGTAAACAAAGCAATAAAAAAAGGCATTACAACAAAAGCACCAGCATGTTGAGAAACCAAACCAACAATAAAAGGAAAAATAGCACCGCCTGAAGACCCAAATGCGGTCATTATAGTTAGTGAAATAAATTGAATCTTACGTGGTAGAATTCTAGTTGAAACAGAAATCATTAATGGATAAATTGGTCCAACGAATAAACCACACAAAGCAATAAACACAGCTTCAACTTTGACAACTTTAATGACCCAAATCAGAATTGAACAAGCAATTGAAGTCCAAATTAGCATGAAAACACCACGCTTACCACCAACGTACTTGTGAACTAAAGGCGTTAAAATTAATCTCCCTAAAGTTAATCCACCCCAGAAACCAGAAACGATATAACCAGTACTTGATTTAGAACCACCTCTGTAATCTTCAAGGAAGGTGACGACCCATCCGGCCATTGAAACTTCCGATCCTTGGTAGAAAAGAACAAACAGGGAAACTAACCAAGTTCTAGTATTTCTTAAGGCTAAATGTAAATCGCCTTTAGGGAAGACTGGCTCAACAAACTCGGTTGCTGTTGGAATATTACCGGATCTTGTATCTTTATTAACACGTTGGAAATCGCTACTAGTTGCATCGATGGAAGAATTTAAGCTATGCTCTTTCATTGCAGATGGTGCCTCCCAGTTATCCCAAGGTATCAAATCATCACTACATCCCTTGAAGGCAAACCATTGATTAACAAAATTGGTACCAACAATCCCTAATAAAATCAAATAAAAGTAACTCCATTTAACACCTGAATCAACTAGAGCGGTAGCAATCAAAGGAGATATGGTAGCACCAATGCCATAACCGCCGTGATAATAGCCTAAATAATAAGAACCTTTAGAAAACTTGCTAATAAAGATGTTATGTTGAGATAATGCCAATCCTGAACCTAACCCGCCAAAAAGAAAAGCAAAAACAACCAAACCAAATTTGGATCCTGGGGCAATTAAACAAAACATTAAACATTGAAACAACGAACCAAAAGACATTAGTTTTCTTTTGTTCAACCAACCTTCTAGTTTGTGTGCTACTGAAGCAATACAAATAAAGCCAACTGCATTAGCCATCCAAATTAATGAAACAATGGTATAATTAATGTTGTAATACTCTTCAATTCTAGGCAATAAGGCACCAGGAGCACCATCTATTGCTCCATTTGCAGTAGACCATAGAATAATTGAAATCAATCTCCATTTGTTATTTGGTGGGTTGGATAAAGTCATGCCTGTATCTGCTGGTTGAATAATAACATCGCAATCATCACCTGATGCTGCAACTATTGGGTATTGTTGTTGTTGATTTGGAGGGATTATGATTGAGGCCAATGATGATGAACTAAAATAGTCATCTCCTCTGAATTCATAACCTGGGGTAGTTGGCAAACTTTCGGGGTGCTCTAGTTGGACGATCGACTCACTCGTAACTGGTTTCGACGCAGTGGAGTATCTTCTGTGTGGTATCTCGGTCTCTGTGGTGGACTCTGTGATCTCTGTTTTGGCATTGACCACCTGGAAAGAGACGGTCCTCTTTGATGGTGGAGAGGTGGAGATCATATCTAGCTCCATGTCCTGTGTTTGCTTGATAGTCATTGTGGTGATTGGGAATAACTCTGACTGTTGAGGACCAATTGGGCTGAAAGTGACCATAACCAGAAAAGTGAGGAAAATGGTAGAGTTATATATTCTGTTTTGGAGTCGGTTTCTCTTCCTGCTCCACTTCTAATTGTAACCTGATCTCCTGTGGGTCCTGGGACTGCTCGTTTCGCCGGTGAAAGGGATCTGTGCTTTTCTAGGAACTGGGTTGGGCCAATTGAGTCAATAAAGCTCCGAACCAGACTGCTCTATACTTTTTTTTCTTTTGTCCGACAGAATCCGCGACTTTTCTGCAATTGGTTTATCCGAATTATGGAAATCATAAATTAAATCAAATTATATAGAAAAGAGAAGAGTTATATAGAAAATAGAGAAAAAAGTAGATTCTACTAGAAAGTTCGAATACGATTCTTAACATCAGAAGCTCCCATTTTCAGAAATCTGTCCAAATCACACTCCGGAATCAGAAAATCAAAGGTCAATCGATTATTTGAAACATAACACTCGAATCTATCCAGGCTTTTAGGAAGTTGTTTAAATTGAATTAAACCAAATGAGTTAAAATCATACAACTCAGGATTATTTTCGCAATCGATATAAAGATATAATTCTTTCAATGTTTTAAATTCAAAACTAGTCCAGTTTTGATGTAGTTTCTTAGTGTGAATAGTTAATCTCTCCAAATCACATTCTTCAATTATACCTAAGAATTCTGTAAATATGTTGGAATCAATGGTAATAGTTAGTTCCTTTATTGTTTTAGGAATGGAGTGTAGCTTATTTGGATATAGAGTCAACTTCTTGATTGATTTTGGTATAAGCTGGGATATCGGGCCTGGGCAAAGATGATAATGTTTAAGTGTTAAGTTATCAACACCATTTAGGACAGAAAGTGTGGAACGATCATCAAAAAACCGGAAGAGATCAAGACTGACTGATTTAGTACTTGGTGGTAAATATTTAAAATCTTCTGGACTTAGTAACCATAATGAAATATCTTCCAATTCATGCTCGGGAGAGAGTTTAAACGTTACAGGAGAGTTAACAATTTTCAAACTTTTCAAATTTTTTGGAATTTGCAACTCCCCCTTAAATAAAGAATGACAAATTTCCAACACTTCTAAATTGCTTGGTAAATTTGTATCATCTGCTCTCGTTAATTTCACCCCCGAAATAAAAACTGATTTTAACTTTTTCAAATTGCCAATCTTTAAACATGTAAGGGAAAGCTGATAATCATTCGACGAACCACGCAATGACAAATGTTCTGGATTGTAAGATATGAAAGTTGTCCCCAGTCTGGGTCCATCTGCAGAACGAAGACCAAACTGAATAAATTCAGCTTGATTATCATGCTCAATAACTTTAAGTGCATTGCCAACTGCATTTCTAATGGTAGTACCACCAGTAGCAGTTTTCAATGAATTCCTAGAACTGATATAATTGACATAAGAGCCGTTCACATCAACTTTTAGCAAGACCTGTATTTGTAAATCATCCACTAAACTATCAAAACAAGATATTACCTCATTAGAAAAAGGTTGAGAAAAGTTGTATCGCATAAATAACTTTACACATTTGATAGATTGAGATTGAATTAAAACTTTGAGCATTCTAAGAAGAAGTACCTGTGCCCATACATCAGAGCTATCAATTGTAATTTCTAAGGAATTCAATTTCTGAAAACTTTGGATGTGTCTATAAGAAATAAGGCCAATTCTTAATTCGGTAACCATAGGTATCAATTCTGTATGACGGTTAAATAATCCAATTGTATCCTCATCAGTTACTATTATTTCAGATGATAATTTAACAAGCTCTAGCACTTCTTCAGGAAGTCCAAACAAAACATGCGACTTTAAAATAGTTTTAGCAAACTTTAGATTTCTTTCTCTGATAAAATTTGAAAACATAGAAAAGGCCGGGGTCGCCGTACTTAGACGACCTTTGACAGTTTCTAATTCAACAAAACAGCTATTCTCTCCTTGTCCATAAATGACCAAATTGTGTTCTGAAAATAATTCTGAAATGATCCAATCTAATGATGAATTCAGTCTAATCTGATAAACAAGTTCTTTAAGGTATAGTTCATTGAACA
This sequence comes from Ambrosiozyma philentoma, assembly GCA_003707675.3. Taxonomy (NCBI): domain Eukaryota; kingdom Fungi; phylum Ascomycota; class Pichiomycetes; order Pichiales; family Pichiaceae; genus Ambrosiozyma; species Ambrosiozyma philentoma. The sequence goes on from PPKZ03000066.1 coordinate 15,450, forward strand.
AGATGGTCTTGTATATCTTCAAGTGGAGCTCCGTTGGTAGGTCTGTTACAATGAGTTTGAACTTCACATCTTCTGGCAATCTTGTCCAATCATTCGGCTTCTTTTGCTTTCTGGACATCGAAGCTGTTGTCGTAGTTGATCCTAGTTGTAGTACATGTAATGCTGGCTGATAACAGGGTGTTGATCTGTAATAATTGGGCTTTTGCGCAAGGGCGTATGTCCGGCATTTCGCTCCATTCGCTCATTATCAAAAGATTGTGTCTTGCCTTCGATTAAATCAACCACCTTTTCTTTAGTCTTTGTCCTCCAGTCCTGGCAAATAAAACCTCCTGGCCCAATGTCTCACACAATAAAGAGTAAAGCTAGTTCTGGGTCTAGCTCTGACCTCAATTCAGACCGGGAACAATTGAAAGAGGTGCTGAATGGGTTGCCTTACGAGCTTTTCTTTTTGGTATGGAAAACGATAATTAAAGAATCATGCTATTTCAGAGAAATAGTTCAACTTATGGGCTTCAACGAACAATTGGATGATATAATTTCTAATATCCTGAGAGAGAGAAGCATTGAATTGATTGCAGATGAAATGAATGTCTTTTTAAAATTGAAAGATCAAGAAGGTAAGATAAAATTAGGGACTCGGGTATGTGATAAACTTATCGGTTTTGTTAAACAACAAAAGATAAAATTTCCAAAGGCCTGTTTTTCTTCTTCTTTGGATTATGAAAAGTCAGGGCATCTTGCTCAATTAATTGATTTGGTTTCAACAATTACAACAAATCATACTACAGTGCATTCTTTAGTTCATGATTTTCCCAGCTCTAAATTTAAGATAACAGAAGTGGAAATTACACCCTCCAAAAGAGCACTGGTTGGTGAACACTTACACTCTTATAGAAAGCTACCTAATTTACAAGTATTTAATATTACTACTTTATGTAATGAAGTTTCTTTTGGTTTTTTACATGTGGTTTTACAATTTGTTATTACATCAAATAAACTGAATTCTGTTATAATCATGCTAGTACCTTCCAATGACGACGGGATACCTAGAAGTTTGACTCTCAATATTGAAGAAATCATTAATAAACGGCCTTCGCTTAATTTTTCCTTAAGATTAATGAAAAATCCGGTTAATCATACCGATATCGACTTTGATCAATTCCTTCAACAAACCAAATTTCTTAAGCCGCAAATAACTGCACTGTCTTCTCATCTGAGAAACCCAGCTTCAGCATGTCGTATTTCTGATTATGAAAATTTGGATAATCTTAGCTTAGGTATGGATATGGATCCTATTGCGACTGCCTCAACCCCCATCTCCTCTGAAAGTTTCTGTTCTCCGAAATTGAAATTGTTAGCCTTACAACATTGGTTTATCAAAGGAGTAGATTTTTTCAGCAATTTGCCAAATTTACGAACTTTAGCATTGACCAATTGCAACGTGAATAATAGAATCAAACTTCCTCCATTTGTAAGAAAAATTGTTCTGCAAAAGTGCAAATTTAGCAACATTATAACTTTCCCACAATCTGTTAGAAAATTAGATATTATTGCTTCTAATGATCAAGAATTCCCAAGAATACATGAACTACCAAGTCAAACAAATCTGCAGGAAGTTAGTTTGAAGTTAAGTTTTTGTAGTTTTCCTCAGGATTTCCTAGTTAGTTTACCCCCCACTTTGAGATCACTGGATGTTGTCGTCAGTGCGGTCCCTTGGAGGGATCTAAATTTTTCATTTCTGAGACATCTTCAAGAGTTTGCATTTTCTGCTTATGGTTATGGGATCGTTTTCAATTTGGATTGCCTTCCACCGCACCTAACAAAATTGAAGCTTGATGTTAGAGATGCAAGCTATAAGAACACTCTACCCGAATCGCTTAAGACTTTCATATTTATAACTAACACACAGAAATATACCGCTTTATTGAATCATGTTTGTTCTGACTGTGAGTTAGATTCATTAACTGTCCACTCGCCCAATTTATCTCATAATTTCCTCAATTTTAATTTTAAGCAATTGAAACATTTGTACATTCATGCAGATTGTCAAGATAACCCCGATGTTTTTTCAATTGACCATTTGATTTTATTATTACCTAAATTTCCAGATACATTATATCGTTTAGAGTTCATTATTCCGGATGCTTTAGATAATCCATCAGTTCATGGATTAGACTTACGTCTAACTGAAGAACATAATAAAGGATTGAGTTTATTAGGATTTTCAGATGTTGTTGCCAAGAGAACTTTTATTTAGTTTAACAGGAGTTTATCTTTTTAATGTGTGTTTTTTAATTTTATTTTATTTTAGGCTTTTTTCCTTTTCTTTTCTGCATTATATTTTGGATTTTATTAATGTGTTGGAACTATTTCTTATAGTAACTAGGATAATTAATTCTATGCCCCAGTCATAAAGAAAACTCTCAAGTGGATACTTACAATTGGTTAATTGACTTTATGGTCCGATATTACGATAGATTATGGAGATGAATGAATTTATGAAATCTGGGGATTAAGCAAACTACATACGCAATTTGTATTAGAGTATACGAAAAAGGAGCATGATACTTATGATAAGAATTAGAAACTAGGTAAAGTGAACCGGAGTTAAGGTTGAACGGAGTTAAGGTGAAACTGAGGCAACCTGGTTTTAGTATAAATAGGAAGCGCTTCCCACATTTATTAAATTGTGCCTTAGAAGTGGAGTTTCATTGAATCTTTTACACACATATTTTCTACCCCAAAAGCTTGGACATCTGGAAACCAGGCTTTGACTAAATAACAGCACAAAGATCCCCCCAAGAATATTTTCAAGAGACACACTTCTTTCGATTCGGTTATGGACGCTTTCTGTGACTCTTTGCCAGGTATATTATTAGTTATACAACAATGTTTCTTTTCAAACAACAGTATCTTTGATGATTACGAATCTATTAATGATGATGATCAATGATGATGATCAATGATGTCGACGATTAAGCATGTTAACTCGGTTAGTGTTACTGATGATAAAGGTGTGATGATATTAATATATTTCCATGCATAGACGCAAATGGAAGAGTTATATAGATAGTTTATATTACAAAAATGATAACGCAACTATGAATAAGAGAGATGGTAACTGGAGGCAATCTCTGTGGAGTCTGGTTAGCGGCACCAGTGCGCCACATGGCCGAAGGTAGAATTATCACCATTAGGTACTATGAGTATCATAGTTCCGACAAAATCTTATACTAAAAGTCGACATTGAACATCGAGAAAAAGGGAGTAAAAAATATAATAAAAAGAAAACAAAAATGTAAATATAAGAGGCGCAGCGATGTGGCGCAGATGGCTAAGCCCAACTAATCAGAGTCAACAAATATAAATATTTTTCACAAATTGGGCGTGTGGCGTAGTTGGTAGCGCGCTCCCTTAGCATGGGAGAGGTCTTGGGTTCAACTCCCAACTCGTCCATTTCAATCCCTAGTTTGGGAATTATTTTTTGTTATAAACTTTACAAAAGTAAACTCGAATGTATGATTTATTTGGCGTTTTCAAAAATCCGAAGTGAATGTTCATCATCTTTTATCGTATAACTAAGATATAGTTGTCGTTGAGAAGTTGTTTTCTTCTTTAGTTGCCAGTGTAACCAATTCCTCTTACTTATGCAACATTGCTCATTTTCTGCTCAGTTAAGTAGTTTTGGTACAGTTAAATACCTCAATCTCACATATATACTAGCTTGTTAATTTTTTCAGATCGATTCATAGTGATCCGAAGAGTATAGGGCACAAGCGAATTTCCTATCTCCTTCAAGCTGGAACTTGGGGATCGAGAGATAATAAAAATGACTCACCAGAGTCGGAGGAGAAATAGTCTATCGGAGTGTATTTCCTAATATTCCAAGAAATTATAAAGACTAGGTATATGGCGTGTCGTATAATTTCATGTTGAGTTGATTTGAACGATTATATGACTCAAATTCCAATAAAATTTTTAACCAGTCAAGGTATGATCCTGATCCTTCATACTGTACATTCATTCTTCCAAATCAGATATATCTATTACGGTCATATTCGTATATATACTTTGAGTTTAACTTTTGAGGCTAGTAGTTGTCTTCCAGCGGTCTATGCATGTATATATCAGATTATTGGATTTCTCTCACATGTAATATAACCTGATTACTAAGTCACCTAATTCAAGATAGAGCCTCATTGTTTCCCCACAATTCTCGTTAGGATTCCAATCTTAATTCCATATACACACGATCTTGTAGTAGACTGCTCTTTCGGTTTCAAGTGCAATATATGTCCATATGTTCTTAAATATGGTGGTCACATGTCAGTCATGTAAGCTCAACTCTATTGCTAGAAGAATAGCAAGAGTTAGATTCTAGCCGAAGTAACCATAGTATATTTTTAGACTAATTTCTAAACTTATACCGAAATTTACTAAACTAACATAAAACTTAATGAAAACCAATAGTGCAGGACATATCTGTGAGATTCTGTGACCAAAGTTCAACTATGGTAGTCCATCGAATAAGTGAACAACGAGATAGCAGGGGGATAGAAACAAGTCATACAACTTCTCTTTACTCCTTTAAAAGCCTAAAAGGTGCATGATTGCTCTTTCGTGACTGTTTCTGAATCTTGAGGGGAAGCCTCAGCTTGGTCTAGACAGTAAGTCACTAATTTTATCTTATCCAGTTCCACTTGATTGGACACAAATTGAAACTGAATTGCAAACTCGTTTTCATGAACCAAAATAATTTTCAAACTCGATTCTCATATAGCTACATACAAAGCCTTCATATATAAGATAAGTAAGATATCCTTGAAACAAAACAACTTTGAACCAATGAATTTAAGTTAAACCCTACATAACCAATCATCTTACCAAAAGAACGGATTAATAACCTTCTGATTCGCTGTGTCGCTACCTCTATAAAAAGCACCCCAGACAGTCGCGCAAGGTCAAACGTGCATCACGGAGAAAGCACAATACCACACCCCGGATTTCCTATATTAATTTTCCCAATTCGGAAGTCCATCCGCTAGCCTCACACTTCCCGCTAGCCGCAGATGTAGATTTTCTTGGAAATTTTAATTTTAGTTTTAATCCAATTAAAAATATATAGACTTCTTTTGACTCTCCTCTATGGCTAACAATATCGCTCTCTCTCTATATATGAAGTACTTAATGAATCCATGAATTTGAAAGCTAACTAAACGAAGGAATTTACTGAGGCCAATAGGGGAAAATACATTTTCATTCCTTTAAGCGGATCGATAAGAAAAAGATAATGTCCGAAATTGATTTCGGCAGCTTCAAAAGCAAGTCTACAGATTGAAAACTTTCCAAACACAATACTTTCGGTGCATATACCCTGAAGCACATGCTTTCATCTTTTGCTTTCTTGGATTGTTCCCACAAGAGCCTGAACCCTATAGGAAATTCAGTAAATCCAGTAAAATTTTGCAACCACATTCCTTTATAATTTCTTTTGCGAGGATCTAATATTATTCCAGATCTGATCCTCTAGGAGATCTTCGTTGGCAGTGTACGCACGTTGATCGAGAGCGGACTTAATATTAAACTACCTTGCACTGGTGACCCTTCCCCTCGGACTCATACATCTCATCACTGGAGTTATGTTATCATATCACTTAAAATAGAACACGACAACCTGTCCTTTACCAATACACCACGCGTTCATAGAATTTAAGTTGCGGTTACAAACAATCCGCAGGCCAAGAGATTTTGATCCGGCAGCGGCAAATCAAATTTTTTTTGAACCATCTGTGCGGCGCGCTGTTTCTGTAAGAACAAGCTCCCCCGTTTTTTTTGCCATATAAATTAATCCTAAATTCCTACTTAAACTCGCCTGTCTCATGTCTTACTTCTCACCCATATTGCTTATAGACTCTTCGTCTTGGTTCATCTTTTGCTTCCTGATTATCTGCTCCTCTTAAACCAATTAGTCAAAACACGCTTTTAAAGGATGACTCCAGATGAAAAATCAAACAGCAATACAAGCCCAGTTGAAACAACTGAAGAACTGGAATTAAATTCACTTAACTCTTCTAGACTGCAAATTCAAGAATCCTCCTCTTACAATGTCCCAATTAAGAAGAAAGCTGTTTCATTTGGTATCTCACAAGCTGAAATAAAAGAGGAGTATGATTCACATTTAGCACGGCAAGAGGGGAGTAAAGCTTACAGAAGAACATCGGTTTCTCAAAAACCATCTTTTGAGCCAGGTGCATTTAATCTAAAAAATCCATCTCTCACTCCATTAGATAATTTCAACAAGTCCATTCTCCCACCTCCTATTCCAGAAAGTTTACCAACTACACCAGGCTTCGAATTGAAAGGTGATTCATACTTTGATCAGGAATCACTTGCAACCAAATTGGTTCCACCACAACAGCAACAACAACAACAATTACCAATTTCAGAATCCAATGTTGAGTTAGAACAAGAAGAAAAAGAAATTGTTCCAGCTACTTCTGGTATGACTCTATCAAACCCACCACAAAATAAATGGAGATTGATTTCATTGATGTTATGGGTTGGTACTGTTGGATTAAGTGATGGTGCTCCTGGTGCTTTACTACCAAGAGTTGAAGAATATTATGGAATTAATTATACTATAGTTTCATTAATCTGGATGTCTAACGCGGTTGGTTTCGTTCTTGTTGCTTTATTCGCTCATAAACTTGAAGGTTGGTTTGGTAAAAGAATAATGATCACTTGTGGTTCATTGGCCCAAGTAGTCATGTATTCCTTTGTTGGACCAGGTTCAAAATTTGGATTAGTTGTATTTGGATTCTTCTTCGGAGGTGTCGGAGTTGCCATAGGATTGTCCCAACATAATATTTTCTTAAGTAGATTCACTAAGGCATCGCATTTCTTGGGCTTTTATCATGGTTCCTATGGTATTGGTGCTACTGTTTCTCCATTAATTGCGACGGCTATGGTTGATGCTGGTGTCAAATGGAGTTATTATTACTTCATTTTATTAGGATTATCAATTTTAAACTTCATTAACCAATGGTATGCATTCGAAGGTTGTAATGAAGACTTAAAGCCTTGGGATCATTTTGATCAAACAGAAACTAAATCTGAAGATAATTCTCCAATGGGTACGCCAACTGAAGAAGCTGATAAGCAATTAAGTATAATTGGTGGTGAATCCGTTTATGCTAGCGATTTCCAACGTGTCAATAAAGATACAAGATCTGGAAATGTTTCGGCTGCCACTGAATCTGTTGAACCAGTTATCCCAAAAGGGGATTTACAGTTGGCAATCAAAAATGTTAGAACTTGGCTAATTTCCTTCTTTGTTTTATTTTACCAGGGGGCTGAGGTTTCCATCGGTGGTTGGGTTGTCACTTTCCTAGAAGACTACAGAGGAGGTTCCAAATCAAGTACGGGTTATATTGTTTCTGGTTTCTGGGGTGGATTAACTTTAGGGAGATTATTCTTAACACCACTAGTTCATAAGTACATTGGAGGAAAACGTGGTGTCTTCTTGCTATTATTAGCTTCGATTGTCTGTTGTATTTTAACATGGGTTATAGAAATCATTATTGTTGAGGCTGTTTTTGTTTCATTTCTAGGTTTATTCGTTGGACCAATATATCCATTAATGATTACCGTTGTCACTAGAATTCTGCCTCGTAAGATTCAATTTATTTCAATGACTATAATGACTGCCTTTGGCTCTAGTGGAGGTGCTATTTTCCCCTTTATTGTTGGTTTGATTTCCCAGCACGCTGGTGCTTTTGTCGTCATGCCTTTCTTCCTTGCTTTATTCAGTGCCACTGTTATTATTTGGTATTTGTTGCCTAACCCAGACAGAAACATTATGAAGCATTCTTGGGAAAAGGTTTGGTAGTGGTTTACTTTTATTTATTCATACATTTTTTAATTCTTTTTCTTTATTTCTGGGTATACCTTTTCCTTTAAAGATTTAGTAAAACATCTTGGTTGTCTTTTGTTTTGGATTGCATTTATTTTTACTTGCTTTGTACTTTTTTCCTTTCTAACTGTATACTATTTTTCTTTCTTTTAATTGATCGTTCTCTTAACTTTATACTACTCCACTTCTTTAATACATTTTATTATACTCCACAGACACCCTGAAAATGGCTTTATGTTTATCTAATGAAATATAATTAATGCTGAACTAAACCAAATTTAACAATAAATTAAACCTATATAAGAAAAAACCAGAAAAAAAGGTATTTCAAAACCTAAAAATATATTATGCAAAAGTCTAATCAGATTTAAGCAAAGACAAAAATTAATTCCTAAGAAAAAGAATTATAGATGGAGGAAAATATAAATGCAAAACATAACTAATGCTAATAAACGGAATAAAGGAAATAATTATGTACAACAGAACTAGTAAACAGATTCCAATAATCAAATCTTCACTGAATTAACAGTTGTATCAAGGTAGCTTAACTCAAGAATATAAAGGTCATCTAGGAATAGTATCATAACGGCCACACGATGGACCAGAAGGCAATGTATAAGTTGATACAGAACCATTGACACCAGGTTGTGCTGGTCCATGCGTTGACTCACTGACACTATTAACAGTTCTACTAAAAGGTTGTACTGGTCTATAAACAAAACTTGGGTATGACGACCGAGGTGCTGGTGGTGGAGGTAATGGTCTATAAACAGAATTTGTATGTGATACTTGGTGTGGTGATGTAGGGGATGGTCTATAAGTTGCCGGCTGAAGTGGGATTAAAGGTGATGGTCTACTAGTTGATGATAATCCAGAATTTGAAGCAGAAGATGCTCCCTGTGGTTCTTGTTTCACATTATCCATTCTAATTAATATATCTGACCAGAATGGAGATTCATAGTTATCATTGTTCGTGCTTTGTAATGAAACAAGCTGGCAACTATTTGATTCAATCACTTGAATATGATTTGATAGTACAGAAGATTGAGGACTTGGAGAATATGAGCGTCTTAAATATCTAGCTTTAGACTCACTCAAATGTTTCTTTGTCCCTTTTTTAGCAGTTTGAGCATGCTTTGAAGCAGCTTTTGCAGTTTTTGCTTCTTCAAAGCCAGATTTTCTAATAGCTCTCCTAGATTTGCTTCTTTTAAGGGTGATATTAGTTAGAGAGGAAGACAGAACAATTGCGCCACGAGCTCTGTGCTTTCGCAGAGCGGTTATATTCTGTTGTTCATAAGACGCATTTATTCCAATTAACTTTTCAGAGGCCAATCTCTTTCTGATTTCAGTTGACTCCAGAGGAGTCTTACCGTGAATTAAGGGATGAACATTAGTGACATGGGCAAGTTGGCATCCTACACAATAAGTCACATCAGGTGGTAGTTTTCCTATATGTAATTTCTTTGGGTGATTAAGAAGACACATAGTACAGAAGACCATATGGTGATCTTTTGGATGGATCTTTTGACATGATTGGCATTCTACAAAACATTGGTCATAGAAATTATAAGATGGATCAGCAGTGACTTCATTGCCTTTAACACTTGTTGGAACCTTATCAAGTACAACAATTTCTTGTTCTGATTTTCCACCGGGTAGAGGAGCTACTGGAATTGGAAGATATAAACTGCTTGGATCTGTTGATGTTGCAGTAGTGATCAGGGAAGGCACAGAGTTGGAAGAGGTGACACTCGTTGAACCTAAACTAGAACTTGATTGGGTATTCGGGTCCACCAAGACTCCAAATGGATGCTGGGTCCAATTTTCAGGATTCGGTGGAGGAATTATTTGCTGTGGGAACTGAATAACATGTGTATTATTTGGAAATGGTCCAGGTGGCATAGTAGCATCGGGAAGTATTGGGGGAACTCTCTTATAGTACTGAGGAAGTACTACCTGCTGCTCTTGCTGTGGGTCCTGTATAAAATCTGGAACAGCCTTTTCATTTGCCTTAACTGGAGGAGGTCTAGTGGGTAATATAATGGGCAAGTCATTAGAATCCAGCCAACCTGAAGTATCCATAATTCCTAAAGTTGACTTCGAAATTCTATGTAATTCAGCTTCTCTATCAGTTAATAGTTTTAATAGTACTTCCACAAGGGTGAATTCAACTTCGGGATCTCTTTCAATATCGCTTTTAATTTTTTTCAATTTTTTGGACAATTCTGGATACTCCAATGTGTATAAAGAAAACCTTTGGCTTGTTAATATTCCAACAAAGTCATCAATCTCATAACCTGAACAAATTCTTAGAGTTTGTAAACATGTAGTCCATCTGTGAATTCTTTCAGTAAAAGTTCTGTGTTTGTCAGAAGGACCTAGTACTTCTAACAATGCAATAGGATAAGCTGCATTTTGTAAAGCTGTATATAAATTGTGAACAGAATTCTTACAAGTTTTTAAATCAACATTAAATTGTTCAACATTAAATTCATCAATATACCATTTAACCAGACCTCTTGAAATTCTATCACACACAGAAAATTGTAAAACAGGAGGTAAACCTGTCATTTCATTATCCAAAAATATTGATATGTTTTCATTTTTTTCGATAAAATCGTTCTTTGAAGGTAATGGATATCTTAAGAAGTTCATGTAATTTGATAACAAGCTCTCATTATGATACAGAAACTCAACTAAATCCGTAGCATCATCCTCTTTTATAATATCACTGGGAAATTGTATGCTTTTTATTGTTTTTAATGTCTTGTCAACTAATCTGTGATAATACTTCTGGGTATCACTTTGTGGAGTGATATTTGACATCCTTGTGTTGGCCTTGCTCGTTGTTATTGGGCCAGTGAGTCTCGAAAAGCTTTAAAATTTCAAGTGATAATATGATGAGAAGTAATCAGCCAATAATAATAAACCAAGTACCTGAATTTATAAGAAAGAGCTGTTTTGTGTTGGTATCTAGTTCCCTATTGGGCTCCCAGAATCAAGGTTGCACTTTTAATTTCGGGGCAGATGGTGCAAGGATGCATGATTTTTTTTTTTGCAAATGGAGAGCTACCCCTGTCCTGATTTTGCTTTTGTTCCAAGTAGAATCATAGAATTGCGTTAATTTAGTAAAGATAATGTATTCGATTATATTCAAGTTCCATATGAAAAAAAGAAACTTAATAGAATGGAATTAATGAACATACCTGAATTAAACGGAATAGTACCTCAAGCCGGAGTACTTTAGTCGCCATGCCATGACATACCAAACTAATTGAGATCTCTAGCTCCTTTAACTAGCTTGATAAAATATAGATAAAGAAAATTACAGAATCTAAATCTGGTCGATGGGGAGAAATATTGAGAGCCGTATAAGAAACTAATTCAAACCAACACCTAGAGAACCAGGCACAGCTATATTCCCAACATAGAAGTGGACGATGAGCTCGATGAGATGGTATCTCCGGTACATATATATGTCTTGAAAAAAAATTCAAGGACAGATATGTAAAACTTATAAATAATTCTTTACAGTTATGCATAAGCTATATAGTAGTTAGGCGTATGAATTGGTATGCTATATAGGGATATAGCTCAGTTTGCTCCCAAAATATTGTATCAGATTCAGAATTGCATGTCTTATTTATAAAATATACTATCTCAAGCCGTTTTTACAAGTCAGTATACAACTATCAAATCAGGAAATGAGTCAGATATTGTAAACAAATAAGAGAGGTGCACTCACAGATTCCACACCCAACCTTCCAAAGTACCAGCTTCAACAATCAAAATCTAACTAGCCCGCGTAATTTTCAGTTCTCTGCTAAAAGTCGAAAATGAGAGCGCTCGGGAGTGAGGCGCAGGCGCAGTGGCCGGGCGGGAGATTTTAAGTTTGGGTTTAGTGCGCGGCTAGAGCCCAAATAGCTCAAATTCAAAACAAAACATAGAAAGTTTGAAAATCGGTGTAGGAATTGTACATGAGATATACTCAATCACAGAAACTTTGAAAGAGCCATCGAAGTTGGAGGTTTACATAGAAAGTGAATCAATTTTAAGAAGAAACTAGAATGATGGCATTAGTCGGAATATGAGAATCGTTATGAATAAATCCCAGCCAGCTCCATGATGGTAAGTCTGTTATGAGTTTTATAGATGTAGGAACCCTCGGGTAACCAACGAACTATCCTTCGTTTAATACAGCTAGCTAACCATAAGGAGTTGACGGATAAACTGTTAAGTGACTAGTTGAATCGGAGTGTAGAACTCCATCCGTTAACCAAAATATCCTATCCGGTAAAGTTATAATTAACTTGAGTTATAATTGAATCAAAATATAGTTTTGATACCTAAAAATGGAATTCTCACAATTGGAATCATTGGTAAAATAGCCCGGAAATCTAGCCTTGAGGGAGCAAGCAGGTGAATTTGAAAAATTTTAAACAAAGTCATGTGCGGTATTCTTTTATCTCTCATTCCGTGGCTCAAGAGACTGAACCTCCTTGTGTTGAGCTTCACCATGTTTATTTTATTCGCTCATTCAATCAATTGACTTGATCCAACTAGCTGTTTTGATGTTGAAGTAATGGTCATTTGGACACAAGACTTGATTCGACCATAGTACCTGGGCCCTTCTATGGCTGAATGCTGCCCGGATGAGACATCCGTTGCAGGGATTTTATTGGACATGGCTGTAGCTTGTAGTTGGCGTAGCTGTGGTAAGGTACGGCTGCAACAAGCAAGCAATGATGGTGTTTGTGGCTGATGAAAGAACAGCTCGATCACACATATACACTTATGTGGTGATGTACTCTATAATCACTCCATAGCTGAATTAATAGCTAGGATTCATTTCAATAATTGAGGTTGTAGGCAGAGCATTGAGTAATTTAAACAGAGCAGAAGTTGAGGAAGGTTGCTGCGTATTTTGAACGAGATAGAAGTTATAACACTACGCCCAACACGCTCGGTGGTCTAAGTCTAGTTTTATAGCCTTAATTAAAGATAAAAGTTACATAATCAGCTCTAGTACACTGGAATTCAAGATATAGTGAGTTGTAAAACCACCTTATACCTGTAGTCTCCTGATTTATAGTTGATTGCCAGATCGTCTAATTTTCTCACTAACGCAAACGTGTACAACGCATACAGCCAGCTTGAATTACGGATCGAAATCAAAACAGTAAAATTCTAAACTCAGCCAATAACTAATTGTCCTTATGGAATTAAGCAGCATATAGATCCAATACTATAACTTGTCTATCGATCAACAAAAGTCAGCTGCCTGCCTGGCCAATGCCCACTTCGGATTCCTGTGCATCGATTCTTTCCAGATGTTTTTGCCACACATAGCTAGATCACATGAGACAGCTGGACACGTTGCTAAA
>PPKZ03000067.1:0-25747 GCA_003707675.3 Ambrosiozyma philentoma
GACGTACATATCCATTGGATTTGGGTCCTTGGACTTATTAGGAACAAATGCTTTCTAGTATTACTTTCAATGTTGCTTTGACTTCAGTTTATGCTTTCTACAATATCCAAACTCGACAAATCTACTACAATAATACTTGATTATATGCTGCTTACCAAATTTTATGAACTCAATTAATGGGTTTTGGCTTTGCCGGTATGCTAAGAATGTTTGTTTTGTATCCAGCTCAAATTTAATGGCTAACTTTATTACCAACATTGGCTTTAAATATAGTATTATTGGTCTCAAAATAGAAAGAAAGTATCCAGGATTTGAATATATCAAGATATAATCTCTTCTTCATTTGTTCTGGGGGTATATTTGTTTATTATTGGTTTCCAGCTTATTGTTTTCAAGCATTATCATAATTCTCTTGGATAACCTATATTGCTCCAGATAATTTGGATTTAGCTACGGTTGCCGGTTCTCAGTTTGGTTTAGCTATCTTATATATATAGTTTCAGCATCTATAATTAGCCTTCTAGTTTACTCCCTTTACTACCCTGACCTTATATACTACTGCCAACTCCCACATACCAAGAGATCTCTATTCCAAAAAAACACTTTTTTCAGAGTCCAGTTTCATTCATCAGAAAATTATTTTATGTACATGACCTCCGCAGATATTCTTATAAGAATGCAAAGGAATACCTTGTCAATATAGTCTTAGAATACCCAGTCCCCAGAGGATATAGAGTCACCTTATGAAAGAAGTACATGTTCACTATAACTTCGAAATCGGGGAGTATGAGCTGACAATAGTTTGTATAGTTTAGAATTTGTTGGCACGATACCACCGTTTGTCAACTTCAATCAGTTCCGACTTCAGCCTCGTTCAATGATTATAGTATAATTTGAGAAGCTCTAAGTAGTCTAAACATATTTTCCACTTGTCTTAATTGCCTAGTTGGAGTAAAATCATCTTCAAGTCAGATCATCATGAAGACATGCTTTCTTTAATGAAATTTTATTCAGCCGAAAATCTAATTCATGATTACAAGTTACCATCATAATCAGCCCAACCAACTTAATTACATCTTTTGGAAGATCAAGAAAATCAAATTCTTCTGAATAATCTAATACACTGGTGACTGATTGAAATATTTTAGTTGTACCTAAGACAACTATATAAAGTCATATACTTAGGCAGCTAAAAATCTACATATTGCAACCATTAAATAGATTGTCTAGCCAAGCAAATCTTCTAATTTGCTTAGTCGTAAACCTAGGCAATACATCCGTACATCACATCATTGAACAATTTCACTCCCTTCCCGCTTTACGAGCTATGATTTCAACTTTCAATGCACACAAAAGGTACGACAATTATATCTTTTAGATTGAAAAGGCTTTTCGTGTCTAGACTAAAAACATAGATTACTCTAACGGTAGGTAAATCCAGGAGTTTTAGAAATCTATGAAGGTTGCCTGCCCCAAAACCTAAATTGCTTCTAATGAATCAATTTCATTCTATTGTTTTTATGATCGCTATCAATGTTGTTTTCTTGGTTCCAATGCTGGTTATGGTATCTACAACTGGGGCATCCATCGGGTTGAATGTTTTGGTCGAATTGATTATTGGCTAAGCTCTCCCAGGTAATGGTGAAGCCTTGATGTTTGTTAAAGCCTTTTGATATAGTATGTACACATTATTTCGAATTCAAATTGGAAATTAGATCCATTTACTACATCTGCATTTTTCACCTTGAAATTATACCAACTGATCGTATCCTTTCACCTAAAGATGTAAGTTTACCAAATATTTTGATTTCATACAGCTCACTTTGAGGCAAGTGGTTAAACCAATAACTTTTGAACTATGATATGATACAATTTATGATCTTCTAGGAATGGTTCATGGTTCATGGCGCTGAGGCGCATGCTCTGATATATTTGACTATTAATTATCTCTTGTTACTTCATAACAATTTGCACTAACGTTTAATTACTCTTTTCATTCCTAGATCGATGCTCAAAGTTCCATCTATATCAGTGACCAAAAACAACATTTTACTTGTGCTGTTACTTCACAAGTTTATTTCAGTGCTTCTGATTTATGGGGTGTCATTGGTCCTGAACGTCGTTTTGCTCAACAATATCCAATTTTGAAGTGGATGTTTTTATTTGTTTTCTTGGTTTCTTTGGCTTGGTGGTGTGTCAATACATTTGGCGGAAAATTCACAAAATGGTTCAAGGGCTTTGTTCGAGAAGGAGTCTACAATGTGTTTGATAATATTATGTTTACTCCATTGGGTTACCTGTATCACACTCATTCAGTCGTGTTAACAATTGGGGTTTTACAATGGGCTCCCTTGAACCTATCAAACGACTAGTTTGCATTTTTCATTAGTCTTCATGTATTACTTAGAAAGTTTAAGACTGCTTGGTGGGAAAAGTACAATTATGTATTTGCTTGAGGATCTTGGGCTGGTATGGCATTTACTGCCATAATATTGTTATTTGCTATTCAGTATCCAAAGGAAATTGCATGGTGCAGTAATCATATTATTTATGAAGGCGTCGATGGTGCTTCCGAAAGAATTGCTTTGTATACTGAATTACCTGCTAAGAGATATTTTGACGCTGATGAATGGCATTAAGTTTTCTTTAGTTTCTTTCTTCACTTTAGTTTTAAGTATTTGGTTATTTCTTAATTCTTTTCCTTTCTGTTTCTTATTTGTCCAGATCTGTTAATCTATCGTAGTATGAGGTTTTTGTTTTTTGACCTCCTCTATTTTTACCATATTAATTTATATTTCTGCATTTAAACTGTATACTGGGTGCAGGTTTGACTAATGTGACCAATTTGTCTTTATTAAATGATATAAATCAATGCACAAGTAGGTTGATTCATGTAAGGTAGCCTGAATAAAATAGGACTTTATACTTTATCACTTGCATCTGCCTTTTAGAGGTTCTGTCTTGTTACTTAAATAATATTTCATCCTCATATATTTACAAAGCACCGGAGAATATATATTACAAACCAAAATGTTATAGTATGTACAAGTAAGCCAAGTCAATCAGGATTCTGGAGTATAAAATTCATACTTATCTTGTAGTTCAGATAGCTCCAAAACAGCACCGATGACATCTCTATATACTTGAGCATCTTCATCATAATCCTCAAGGTTTCCAAGATGTTGGAAATCGGCTATATAATCCCAGAGCGTTTTAAAGGCTTTAACTTTTGAATCATCGTTACCATCAATAACACTGGTGGATGTATAATGTTCAGCAATTTTGCAGAAATGTTTTAAACTTTCTTCACTGGTAATAAAATCAGCCAAGTAATTACGTTCATTCTCAATGATTCCCAAAACAACCTCTTGGAAATCCTTGAATTTCAATGTCTCAACAATTTGATGAAGGTATTTAAAAGTTGAAGCAAAACAAGCTGGAGTCTTCATGATGTGTTCATCTTCAGTGATTTTATCCAAATCTTTGATTTCTTTAATACTTTCTAAATGTTCGTAAAATGGCTCTAACATTTCAGCTGTAAGCTGTGGATAATACTCCATTACCCTTTGCTTTGGTGCAACTAAATCAAAAAGATCTAATGGCCTCTCAACTGGTAACTGATGATAAGTAGTTTGTAGTTCATTATCATCAAGATCAAAATTGTTAAATTCTCTATAGCTTTCTCTGATTATAACGACCGTCGTCAAAAGATCCTTAGCAAAGTCATGTTCATTCACCTTGAGAAATGCCTCATACATTGCTCTATAGTCTTCAACTTCAAAACAATGAGGAAATCTGCCTTTTGTTCTTAATGCAACCAAATTTAATAACGCAGTTAGGTTATCAGTTTCACCACAATAAGAAGTCATTAAAATTAACGTAGTTCTGTTTGGAAGTAACTGATCATCTTCCATGTCCTTTAAAATAGACTTAAATAGTGAATGGTGAGAACAATTCAAAGCACGTTCTAAGAAAGTATTATATAGTTCAACGGTAATACCATATCCAGCCTGGCGTAGGTGTTTTTTAGCCTCTCCATACACATTAGGAGTAAAATCCCCAATTAATTCTAATTGAATGTTTAGCCAGCAACCTAATTCAGCTAAAGTCAATGGTAATTCGGAATTTATAAGATCACCGAAAACTTCATCTGCCGTTTTCAAACCAACTGATTCAAGATTACCAATTACCACTTCCAGGAACGTTTCTAAATCATCGGGATCAATAAATCTAGCCTTTTTATTGGAAGGTATTTTGTTATAACGATCAACTAAATCAACTAGATCAGATGCCTCTAATCCCAATTGCTCTCCGGCTTTTATTTCTGCTGTGTCCAAAACTTTTTCTAACTCATGACTGAAATCCTCGACGGCTGCTTGTTGTTTTGTACTCAGAGAGTCAAATCTATCAGCAGCCAATCTATCTTCCATGACTTCAGAATCAGCAAAACCTCTAGAAAGCTGTTCAGCGGCCAGTAAATAAGAAATAGTTGGGCTATCTTCGTCGTAAATATCTTCAAAACTTTCATCATCTTTAATAGCTTCTTTCAAAAATGTATCACCAAATTCCATTAAGTGAGGTTGTAAAGCAAAAGAGAAGTTTTTTTTTAAAGGATGAGGATCAGCAGAAACATTAACATGTTTTAAAAAAGCTTTACTTAAATCGACCATTCTGTTAAATTTTTGATCTGGGGTGTCTGTTGAATGTGCATACAAGAACGTTTTAAGCCAAGGTCTAAATTTTTGAGTATCACCCTCATCACTCGTAGCTTGCTCTTCTGATGTGATCATTTGGGATGTCGTTGGTTTTGATTTCAAAGATTTGAAAGATTCTAATGATAAATCATCATCGTCTTCTAATTTACCTTTTTGGATAGGAGGAGGTCTCTTTGATGTTTTAACTGGCTTTGCGTAGTTCCTTGCAAACATGGTTCTTGGAATCCTCACAAAAGGACCCTTGAAGAGAATGGGTATTTGTGATCTCAACATTTTTGGGATTATAGGATAACTTAAGAGTAGGAGGCGATACAACGCTAAGTTTCCATGATACTGAATCTATTTTCCTTTGTTGATTAAAAAAGTTTGAAAAAATTCTCCGAGAAAGTTATAAGCGACTTCCTGATTTCAAAAGAGTAGCCTTGATTTGAGCTGTTTGAGTTCAAGAGGTGCCAAATACACTACAACAATTACCCAAAGAAGAATGAAAGAAGATAGAATAGAAGGTGGTTCACTTAGAGCAGATGGATCTATTAGAAAATCAGTTAAAATCAGACCAGGCTTCAAGAGAGAAGATGATGTTGAAAGGTATAATGTTAGTGAGAGAGTCAAAGCCAGAAGAGAAAGAATAGAACAAAGGAAATTAGAAGAAATATTTCAAAATCCACAATTAAATAAAATTAGGGAAGAAGGTAAACTTAAAAGTGTTGGATCTGATGTTTCTGATGTTTCCGAAGAGCTTTCTAAATTGTCTGTTAAGCCAGATATCAAACCAACTAAGAAAGCAACAAAGCCAGCTTTACAAATTTTGAGTCAGCAAGATTCAAGGATTAAGAAACATACTTTAAACGATTCTAATAGTTATAAGTCAAGTAATGATACACCTGAAGCTAATACTGGAGGAAAGAGCGATAGTCAAATACCTAGAGTTGACCATTACGATTCAAGTAGAGGTCATAGAAAGAAGAAATACACTTTGGCTGATATTGAAGCAATGATGAAAAACTAGTTTTGAAGCTATGATTTATTTAATATGGGCTTTGGTGAATGTTAATATATCTGTCTTACAACAGGACTTTCTCGTGTCCTTGAAACCCCTCCACAGAGCGGGTTTCCACTTTGGCTCTTCTGAACCAGGACTATTTTATCTCTTCTGGAAAGAAATAGTACAAGGTCATTGCTAATCTATAAAAACAATATCTGTGGTTGATATATTCAAGACCAGAAACCTTAAATATATAGTGCTTAGGGTTCCACCGTCTTTCGGTTCATTGGATATATATATTATATGTTGACGTTACTACGACATTTTAACATTTGACAGTTATCTTAAAATCCTTGATATATACAAATTAAGATAAGCCGGTTTTCTTCCTTTAGTATGCGGTCCAAACAAAACTATATAAGAACTATTGTGGCCAACGGCAATGAGATAATGTGATTTTTGATTATACAGTGGCTAAATTTTGCAAACAAATACCTATATATTGAACTGGCAATTGATAATTATTACAAGAATTTCCGCTTTGCTTGATTTACCACCACTCTAATGTCATCGAAACATATTCCCATGAAACTGCTATCTTATTATCACCCACAACATCTCTGTATGTATAGTTTCCTTTAATTGTTACAGAGGTCCTTGTGTTAGATAACAGATTCAGGCACCCATATCAATTAGATATGGGCTAGAGCAATAAATAGATCAAATTAAATTATTCTGTATAGAATTGTTGTAATCGTATCTTCTTTGGGATGCCCAGTTGTTTGAGTTTCGGACTGAGTGAGTCCTCTCACAATAGCGCGCTTGCCATTCCCGAACAGGCAACATAAACCAACAGCAATTCAATTTATTCCGAGCATCTTCGCCGAACTTTGGCGATAAATTTTTGCGCTTGGTTGTGTGTTGGAAATTGGAAAGCCGAAAGATAAGAAGTTAGAACTATTTACCTGAAGGAAGAGAAATTTGATTTTGAGCAAATGAGTCTATGGGTAAACCATTTGGGCATTATTTATCATTGGACATTAGTGATAGACCAGTGTACCATATATCCCTATGTACCTTTTGTTGATATATCCTGCTGATCGCAAGGTAAGATTAACATGAAGAGGAAAAAGATGTGCTCGAATTTGAATGTAGCCTCTCACGAGCCATCTCATCAGACGGATCCTCACCTTATAAACTCTATCATATGTTGGTATTCTTAAGTAACCAAGAGATTGGCCACGCCCCAGATTATACCTATATATATCTAGAATTTTAAAACTTTAATGACCCTAGCAGATAAGTCACATGATGCTTAGTATAATTAATAACCAAAAGAGAGTGTAATTGCTTTGATTGCTGCAAATAGGTAATTAATTAACTGGACATCCTTTTAATTTAGGGGATCATGAGATATACCATGTCACACGGTACACAAGTCTGAGTCACTCTCCTCAACGTTCACTTAATCAAAATTTGTAATTTTAACTAAAACACATTAGATTTACCGTAGGCCTTCATGAATGTGTATGACTCCTCCATTAAGTATGAATATTATGAGTCAGTCCTGTGACTCGAAAAAGAGCCTCTCAAACTCGCGCGTGTATGCTTCCGAATTCGCATCGGTATTGTGCAGTCAATCAGCTCAAACTTCATCGTAACTAGCCTTGAAATCAAAATTAACCACTTCCTTTTCTTCCGTTTCAGCACCTATCCTGATTCTAGCGCATAACCACATAGACTCTCCCTGAATATTATCTGAACACAGCTAAAATTTCACGCTTCAATAGTTTAAACTCAAGTCCCAAATCAAAACTCCTTATGACTCAATATTAAATATAATACCACAAAATGGAAAAGTTATCATCCCAATACTCTGTATCGACGGGTGACGAGTCCGTTGCCCAAGCCAATTTGGCCAGTTTACAGGAACTGTATCTTGATGATTCATTTTCCTGTATGGATAAAACAATTCAAGACGAACCAATTTATAGTGATAAAGCAGACATCAAATCAAAATTACCATTAAACGATATCACTTATGTCATGGACAAAATTAACAATCTTACAACAGAAGAAGCTCAAGAAATAGGCCGTCAAATTATTATTGAACACCAATATGATCTTAATTTTGATAACGGCACAATGTCCAGACTGAAAGAACTAGTTAAAGGTCCTGAATTCAATCAAATGCCGATTGATGAATATGAATTTGAGCTTAAATCTGAAACTGCAGTTATTAAGTATTTTTCTCCTTATCCTGAAGTTAGAGCAGTTACTGAACCTTATGATGATGCCACCATTCCTGTTGAAACAATTAGAGCCCATTTCTTGGGTTACGTTTGGGCAGTTATTGGTCAATTCATTAACTCTTTCTTCCAATCTAGATTCCCAACCATTACTATTACCTCAACTGTCTGTCAACTATTTTTATACCCTTGTGGTATGCTTGCTGCCTGTGCCCTTCCAGATTGGGGCTTAACCATCAAAGGAACAAGACATACATTAAATCCGGGCCCTTGGACTTACAAGGAGCAAATGTTTTCCACTATCGTTTTTGATGTTGCAATGGATTCCGCTTACGTTTTCTATAATATTCAAACTCAAGAGATCTTATACAAGGATGCATGGCTGGATACTACCTATAAAATTTTATTGATTTTATCAACTCAGTTAATGGGTCTTGGCTTTGCTGGGTTATTAAGAAGATTTGTTGTTTATCCAGTCGAAACTTTTTGGCCAACGATTTTGCCTACTTTAGCATTAAATAGAGCTCTATTAGTTCCAGAAAGAAAAGAGACTGTTCATGGTTGGAGAATTTCCAAGTATTATTTCTTTTTTATTTGTTTCACTGCTATGTTTGTCTACTATTGGATTCCAGGCTATTTATTCAAGGGATTATCTTACTTTTCTTGGATGTCTTGGATTGCGCCGGATAACTTTAATTTAGCTGTTGTCACGGGCACTCAGACTGGTCTAGGTTTCAACCCGTTGCCAAGTCTTGATTGGAACGTCATAGGCTATAATAACCCATTATCAACACCTTTTTTTTCTTTTAGCCAGCAATATGCTGGAACTTTCATTTCGGGTCTAATTATATTAGGAATGTATTTTACAAATTCATACAATACAGGTTACTTTCCAATTAATTCATCCAGCGTATATACAAACACCGGTGAGAAATATGATGTTTTCCAAGTTATGACCAATGGTACCTTAGATGAGACAAAATACTCCAATTATTCACCTCCTTTTTATAGTTGTGGTTCTATATTGCTATATGGTTCTTTTTTTGCGTGCTATCCAATCACCTTTGTTTACGTGGTTTTGGATAAGTGGAGGCTGTTGGCAAAAGCCTACAAGATGATTTTTAAAACAAGTTTATTATACATTAAAAGATCCTATATTCATACAAAGAGAGCATTCACAGATTTATTTAAAGGAAGCATCATTGGGTTCTTCAAGGAATTATCAAAAATAGTTCATGATGATTCTTCAGTTTATGAAGGCTTCGATGATCCATTTACTAGAATGGTTTCAAAATATCCAGAAGTTCCAGATTGGTGGTTCCTGTCCATTGTCTTAATTTCTTTCAGCTTTGCAATAGCTTTATTGACTTGTTATCGAGACTTAAATACTCCAGTTTGGACTGTTTTCTTTGTTATTGGTATCAATTTGGTTTTCTTAGTTCCAATCGCATTAATGAGTGCTACTACAGGTACTTCAATCGGTCTTAATGTCTTGGTTGAAATGATTATGGGTTATGCTATACCCGGTAATGCTGAAAGTATGATGTTTGTTAAAGCATATGGTTTCAACTTAGGAAATATGGCCGATACATATATCAGCGATCAGAAAATGGCACATTACAGTAAGATACCACCACGCGCTGTTTACAGAGGTCAGATCATGGCCACGTTTATAGCTGCTTTTGTTGCTTACGGTGTTGTTAACTTTGTTGATAATAATATTGAAGGAATCTGCACTACTAATCAAAGTGAATCCTTTACTTGTGCCAATGGAAGTAGAGTCTATTTCAGCTCATCTGTTGTTTGGGGATTAATTGGACCAAATCGTATTTTTTCTCAACAATATCCAGTCTTGAAGTGGATGTTTTTATTAGGTTTCTTGGTGGCTGTGGTTTGGTGGCTGGTTAAAAATTATGGCCATGAGGTTAGAAAATGGTGTGAAAGTAACTTGGATTCCAAGCTATATAAGGTTTTGAATGTTTCAATTTTTACTCCTATTTCATGGTTGTATCCAATTCATCCAGGATTAGTTTGTATTGGTGCCTTGGGTTGGGCCCCTCTTAACATTTCATACACAACCGTTGGTTTGTATTTTTCAGTTGGATTTATGTGGTACTTAAAGAAATATAAGACTGCTTGGTGGCAAAAGTACAATTACGTTCTAGCTTCAGCTCTCTCGGGAGCTCTAGCCTTTTCTGCAATTATAATGTTTTTTGGGGTTCAGTATCATCCAAAATCAGTTAATTGGTGGGGAAATAATATTGTAGATTATGGTGTTGATGGTGGTGCTGGAAGAACAACCTATATAACTGAATTACCTGCAAAGGGTTATTTTGGTCCTGACAAATGGTATTGATGTTGAATTATTTTGGTCCTTTTTTTTTGTTTGGGTTCTTTCACTTGGTTTTGGTTTGCTTAATCTATGTTTTTAATATTTTTGCTAAATTCAGTTCTTGGTTATCTTCTAACAGTTACAACATTTCATTTGCTGGTTTCAAATAATGTTCCTTTCCCAATCCTCTTGGAGATATATTGGGGAAAGCTTGTTGCTTAATAAATACTTGACAATAATACATTTTGGCCCATCTTCCTACCTTTGTTTTTAATTTACTTGCTTTGTGTATTTGTATATATCTTTTTTATAGTTACGTTTTTTTCTCTTTTCATGGTTTTCGTGCTTCAGCTTTTACTTATTCCCAACTTCTGAGCTAGTTTACTTTTGATATTCTGTTTTCGTGCCTTTTAATACTCTTATCTCTTTGTATAGTCTTTGTTTTAGCTTATTATATTCTACCTTACATAAAGACTTCTTTGCGGTGCTGCTAGTTCTTAAAAATAGAGGGATTATTGTATTAACTAAATTAAGAATTCAAACTATTCAAAATTAAAAGAAATATATAGCCATTTGAGAGTTCAATTATTTTTAGTCCAGTTTAAATCAAACAAATAAATAACTCTATATTTCATTCAAGTCGGAATAGCTTGAAAACATAGGGGAGTACTTGAAGTATGGAGCATTTCTTATATAGCCTAAAGACCAATGTTCGGTAGCGATAACAACATTTGAAATGGGAGCAACGTCAGTACAATTATGTATTGTGCGCAGCTTCTATCTTTCAAATGCTTTCCGGAGTATCTACTGGACGACTGGTTCGTAGGATTGGTATAATGTTTAAATTCTTCAGTATTATATTCATCATGCTATTGGTCACTTGATATTATCCAAAATCAGCCGATTGATAGGGAAATAATATTGTAGGTCTTGGTGTCTCGGGTGGTTTTGAAAGAACAGCCTACATAACTCAATTGACTGTTAAGAGCTTTATCGTATTTGATAAACAATATTAATTTTGAGTCGCTGTATGAAGCATTTAAAACTGAAAATAGATTGATACTTCCTATGTACTATTTGAAACGTTATTAGGCTGCTTTCAACCTAACTCAAAGTTAGGATTTGTATCTGATCTATTGCATCGTTTCAATAGGTCGATTTGTAATCTGATAATGATAGTAGCTATCATAAGTTATTTCAATGATACATATCTATAATATGGAACTGAAAACTAAATTGTGAGAGACTACACCAAAATAAAAAATCGTTGATGTTAAGTATCTTTTCCATTAACTGGAATTAGGGAATTAATCCCTATTCTCTAGTGAACAAAATAGGAAGCAGATTGAAATAATAGAAGGCAAATCTTGAATAGTTGAGAAGGAGGTAACTCAGAATACTTACCGAATTAAAAGGTTGAATTCAAAGAGTGGCAAATAGGTTTCTTGAGTGCGGTGTTACTTACGTGGCAAGAGGTTAAATGAAAATTTGGTTGCAAGTATTCACTTTAATACTAAATTCATATGACTCATATCCATTTGAACTGTTGCTATTTATTGCGCCGGAACAATAATTACTTTGTGTAAATCTTACGTGGGCCGCAATATTTATCTACATCTACTGTCGGTGAATTGATTTTTCCTGGGTAACTTTTCATACACCTTGTTGTGTTCGTTTAGATATATTATTTAGATATTTCATTTTATTGCAGATTGTTACTGAACTGAACCACGGTATAATAATGCCATATAGATTTAATCGTCTCAAATACTAGCAGGTGAACCGGATTATACGTCTATTAGAGGAAAATGCTAAAGATATGTCGTATATAAAATCTATAGCTTGCTGGCAAATAAAGATTGGGGCCAAGCATTTGAGTCGCGCACGTCCCGGCCCTCCGAAAATACTAGGGATCAACAAGAATAGATGTTATCAGCCACAACGAGACCATCGATTGCACATAACAGACCCAGAGAAAGGTTTGCTGAAATACTATCAATTCTTTCTAGGTTAAGCTTGCATCTATTTTTGGCTTCACACAATACAAATAGCATATATTACTGCACGTGATATTACGTAATTTAATCATGAAACGTGATAATGATCACATGATTTTCAATTGCATGACTTCAAAGTACCAAAACACAAAACATGAAATTACCAAAAAATAAAACTATACAATCATAAGACTTAAGAATAGGTTCAGTCATGGAGATGAGATGCAGTAGTTCTTTGTATGTATAGAAATCAAATAGAAAACTAGAAGGACCCAAATATTTGAGAGAAAACGAGGATTATTCACTGTTTGGAGATGGTGTCGACACACCTAGTTGTTGATCATGTGACTCATGAATCCAATTTCCCGATTTCACTGTATATTAACTATTTCTCCAAATATTCTCTCAATTTTATAAAGGTTTCCTTCCAGTATTTCTCATAGTACATCTAGAACAGTTGGTAAAAATTTGATCTCAGCTCAGTATGTAGACCTCTTCGCATGCACTTTCAAATCGAACATCAATCAAGGTTTGGTGTGTGCTGCTTAACTGTCATCTATATTAGTTATTTATGTTTTTCCATTTTACTTAATTTTATCTGATCAACTCATGGGATAAAATACTCGAGTCTTATATATATATAGAAACCAGAACTCAAGGGGCAGAGATATGGGCTGTTGTTTCCCAATTAGGAACCCTTGTTGTTTTCGTTTTTGCTTTTCTGTGCCTGGTCCCTGCCTACGGCTCACAATGATCAGGCACAGGAACAGTCTGGTGGCCTTAAGGGGCCGCCCTGTATGTATGTATCCATAAGGTCTACACAACCAGCAGACTATATCAATTGTACTAGTAGTGGTAGTTATAGTAGTAGTGGTTGATTTTTCAGAGTAACTGAAACGACGAGGTGAAGGTCGGCATCGGCGCTGTCGAACTGTCGAAGCTTAATCTCTGTTATAATTAGAACCACACCAAATTCTATCTAGCTACTTCTTTTTTTTTACAAGGTTAGCCGTTGATTCGTACACAAACATACACCTTTCTGGTCAATCTACTAGCCATAGTTACACGACCCCTACCATTCCAGGTAGCCTCTTCTGTTTTGCTCGTCCCTGGAGATTTTGTTTATCTAGCACTACATTTCTCTTATTTTATCATTTCTATTTGAGTCCTTGTTGGTCAGATATCTACAGGATTCCACATTCATACATCATCATAATTCAATCTTCTATTTCGTTGCTTGATAATTAGTGTGATTCTCAGACACGGCCCATCGATCAATTAATGAATCATTATAAGAAAAGAAAAACAATGCTGGGCCCACTATTGCCATTACCAAGCTCTATAATTCCATTTGTTGAACCATACCTACCCCCAGACTTATCCAGTACTTCGAGTGATAACCCAGTCACATTATACTCTCAATCGCCAACTACCCCTCCAAATAATTGTATACCATTCATTACGCTAACATACACCCAGTCTTTAGACTCAAGAATAAGCAGAGAGTCTGAACCTCGCAAAACGGCTATTTCCCATATAGAGACCAAAACAATGACACATTACTTGCGTTCGAAACATGATGCAATATTAGTTGGCATAAATACGGTCTTACTAGGAGATCCTGCCTTGACTTGCCGTTTCAATGAGTCTCAACAAGATGAAGAAGGATTTCCAACCACTTCCACAACTTCCACAACGGCATCAAATAAACAACATTGTATTAGACCAGTTATAATCGATCCTGAATTCAAATTCCGTAATATTTACTCAAAGTCGCAAATCTTCAGCAATTACAAATCTCAAAACAGCTTATCTCCAATCATAGTGATTTCTGAATTAACCCTTAAAACAAACGAAAAGAAACATGAGAAATGGTGTATAGAAAACGACATCACCTTAGTTGCCCTAACATCCACAACAGATTACAAAATGTCCTGGATAGACATATTCAAAAGCTTGAAGCATTTAAATATCAGCTCAATCATGATTGAGGGGGGAATTACGATAATCAATGATTTATTGAACACTAGAGTGCAAGAAACGAACGAGTTTGTAGTGAGTTCGTTGATTGTTACTGTTGCTCCTACATATTTGGGTAAGAAGGGTAGCACCGTGAGTCCTCCAAGTGGAGTAAAATTAGCTGATGTTTCCTGGTGGACCGGTAAACAAGATTCAGTTCTTTGTGCTAGACTTAATGAATTGCATTGATGTAATCATTATTGGGTGTTTTTGTTTCTTTTGTTAGACCTTCCTTGCGTTTTTTTGTCTCTCCGCTAGTCTTTGAGTTTGATATTTTTCTTTTTGATATTAATCTATATCTATTCGTCTATTTAATCTCTTGGATGTTTAGTTTTCTTTACTCTTTTTATCGGTTTTCTTATCTTTATTGTAGTTGTCATTGAGGTATAGTTCTTTAGGATTAATATCAAGTTAATTTGAAATAATTTTGTTGAGTAATTTTTTGTTTAACTTACTTCAATATTGAATGCATAACATTTGAGAGAGTTTCCTAAAACTCAAAAGAAATGAAAGGTTACTAAAAATGGACAATTGCTTTACTATGAACATTTAAAATAGTAGCCACGCCTTTACTCTCAAAATGGATTCAATGGTAGCTTCATGGTATCCTACCACTTTTCAATATAATATTAGTTTTTGCAAGTTCGTATATTCTTTGACATATTGGAATAACTAGACTAAGAAAAATAATTATATGTGAAATATGAGAACGCTGAAATACTGGGTAAACGAACATCATGATTAAAAGCCACACCTGCCGGTAATTGCCTGTACGGAGCAAGCTATATGATATACTTAAATCTTATAAGACTACAAGAAAACATGGAATCCTGAAAGATCTCTAAACATGCTCGATATTTAAGTAGCCACATAACACTTACTCAGATCACAATTTAAAACCAAATCTAACCAGGAATATTGTCCTTCTTTTTGATGTGAAAAAAAAAAAGGTCACCAACTTATGTGTGCCCCCAGATCCTTCCCCTCTAATATTTCCAAACAAGCTTAAGATATTATATTCCAGTAATGTATCAGTCAAGTAGTGTAAATAAAAGATGAAAATAGAAGTAAAACAATTTTTTCATTCTCCATAAACATCTGTTTCTGGATATAATTTGAAACAAATGGCTATAAACAAACCCAAGAAAAACAGAGATCAAGCAAGATTAAATAGTCTCCTTGATCTTGGGAAATCATATCTTAAACATTTCATTTCAAATTATTCATAGGAATAATATTGTTAACGACAAGTTATATATGTAGATTTTCTTGAGTCTTTGAACTCAATAACGTCATCAGATTGAGTTTCCTAAATTTATTGAAGTTGAGCTGCATGGATTCTTAAATTTCACATCAGTTTGATATATCCGAGGGATTAGTTCGAAACATCTTTGATATCCTCCTCCTCCTCCCAGGAATAAATTGTATGAGAAAAATCTTGCCCCAAGAAAGACGCCAGAATCATACGTTGGGCAACTTTCGAAAGATCAAAGGATCCCTAAGCTCCAGCCGGATGACGTAATCGGGGCCATGCGGAATCTTCCGAGTCTTTGTTTTTTCATTGCTCACTACGATATCTGCTTATGCACTTTTTAAATGCAAATAAGAATTGATTATAGTGCCATTTATAACAATAAAAATTAACTAATAAAGAAATGACACTGATTAAGAACTAAAACAATAAGGGGTGAACAAAATCTACAAAAGCCATATCATTCCTTGCCTTTACCAGAATTCGCAGAACTCACTTCAATTCCAAATGGTTTCTTCTCATCTGCTGAAGATGGTTCTTCAGTAACCCTTTCTGGATCCAAACTCTCGTTGTCATAAACAGTAACTTTATTATGGTTATCGTCATTTTGTTTCTCTTCTTTTAATTGCAAGAATCTCAGAATGCATGCTATAATCAAAGAAGCACAAATAGTAGCAAGCATAGCATAACAACCTTTTCTCCATTTCGGAACATCTGTAGCTTTATAGAAAACCAAACTCCACCAAGCATTTACAGCATTAGAAAACATATTCATAGAAGCTAGAATAACTGCCCTTTCTTCTAAATCATTGTAACAGACAACATTACACCAAGCGAAATAAGTAGCTTGTCCAGAGTAACTAGTACCCGCCAGAATCTGGGAAGCAAACACAAAGCTGTCTGAAAATGGTTTAGCCAACATTAGAATAGTAGATATTAAAAGCGTAACAAAGATCCAAATAGCCACATGCCAGTGGTATTTAGCACCCGTCAGATCAACGTATAACGAAGTTAGGAATGTAGAAGCAATACCAACAGCATACATACCTAATGGATAATTGTTTCTTTGAGCAACAGTGTAACCTGAATTCTTCAACCAAAGTGCAAATAACGAGTTAATACAGAACGACTCATTTTCACCACCAACGGCCCAAAGTAGGGAGAATAACCACCAATGCCATTTTCCAGTAACTCTTTTGATAACGGAGAAGTCAAACTTGGTGTGCTCACGCTTTGGTAATCTAGAAAGCGCCAACTGTTTCTCTTCTTCACTGAAGAATCTTGTGTTTATTCTCTCTGGGACATCTGGGAAGCAGATAAAACCATAAACACAGATAGGAATAGTGATAATGAAATCAATAATGAACAACCATTGCCAACCAGCTAAACCATTTCTACCATCCATACTGGTATGGATTGACGATTGCATAAACCCAGAAAAAATACTACCAATTAAACCAGATGATGTGAAAACAGCAGATCTCTTGGTCAATTCAGACTCCTTGTACCAGTTACCCAAGATTAAATGTGTTCCAGAGAAAGTAGAAGATTCAACAAGAGCTTGAAAAAATCTGATAGCACACAATTGCTTATAACTAGTACACTTGTACATACCTAAAACCAATAAACCCCAAGCAGCAGAACAGAAAGTTAACCAGTAACGAGGCTTGACTTTTAGCAACATTAGATTATTAGGAATCATACCAACAGTGTACCCAACTGTAAAGACAGTATTAACAGTATTATATTCATAACCAACCATGTGTAAGTCTTCTTTTAACCCACTGACATAAGCATTGGCAAAGTTGGATCTATCTAAATAATTCACCCAGTAATTTAAGCAAACGAAAGTAAGAACAAAACAATCTATCTTGAATAACAACTTTGCTTCTTTAGGGTCACTTGGAGGAACACCCCAAAGAGCATGTCTAATTTTGGTGATTGGAGTTAATGGTGACGGAACTGACATTGTTAAAGTATGAAACTTAATATAGTCTTTCAGTTAACAGTGATGGCTTTGAAAAAATTGAAGTCTCGGGGAGATCCTGACTTGTTTTTATACAATTGGAAATCTGGGTACGAAATCTACTAACCGTTGTTGTTATAGAATAAGATAAGCTAGTGTGGTGTACTATCGTGTAAGATGATGATCAATTTGCTGTAGACAGAAGTACAGAACGTTATACAGATAAGGATCGGTCGGGTCGGTGAGTGATTCACCTAATCTGGCAAGACTAGTTACTAGAAACCTTAAGCATGCAGAGAGATAAGTATCCATGTCCATAGGCGCTCTCCGATTACCTGATAATATGTATAAAATCCCACGTTCAGCAAGTTATAAGGATTGGATTTATCGTAGGTATGCTATCATGCGTGTTTCGAAATTGCTAGTTCAAGCACGCCCAGTGCAAGATAAGAAAAAAGTTACTTTCGATGAGCCCGAAAGTAATCAAAGCCGTCAGCCTCTCAGAGGTGTAGTTAACTTGGCACAGTGGCTCAAAAGTGCTTGTCCGGAAAAGTTCCGCAATTAAAGCTCAGGTCAGGTGGGCTCCTCTTCTAGGTCTTATTTCCTCCCGCAATGATGATATTAGGGTGTTTCAGGATCAGCCATATGTAGTAATTTTGCCGCTCTATTCGGGAATCCATATCCAACCAGGTCTAATGCTTATCTGTGGATCGAGTCGAGATCCCTAGTAGAACTTCAATTTGTAAGAATCAATAGTCCCGTCTGCAGTCGGAAAACCAAATCCTGAACTCATGGTCTTTCCAAAATATTAATTAAATAATATCCTTTTGTGGATAACGATTTTGGTTCTGATTAGCTAAGATTAGGTACTATTGACAAAGTCTCGAAGATGAATGATTTATTCGTAGATCATATTCAAACTTAGTTTATATACAACTATAGGTATCATTTGTACTATAACTATACTACATGATAATATAAGTTTAATTTTAATGTTATTTGTCATATCAATTACCCTCACACCGACAAATATAACATAAAGGTGGGCACTGACTCTGCTACCTATCTTCTTTGTCATGTATTTTCAGAGAATTAAAAATAGTTTTCTTATCTGCTACTTGGATGAGTAATGGTTTTTCCGGGGATGGCTTTCCTAGTAGTTATATTATTTAATAATCTGGATAGGAATAATGGCCCGACGGGTTATGACCCTTGGGCTCGGCCGATAGTTGTTTACCTTTCAATGTCGTACCTGTCACTCTCCGACTTTGAAATATTCAGTTAGTGGAACATTAATTTGTACAAGCGAAATCATGGGATTTAGAGAGTTAAATTGAATTAAATACTTTTAAAATTCATATTAAAGATCATAATCATTGATTCCTGTCACCAAACTACAACTATAGCTTTCTATATCATTATTGTTTTGCAAACAGCGTTCCTGGCCCACCGTAAGGAGCTGTGTGCGGCAGATACCCCCGCCACCCACTGTCTGAATCTTTTCGATCTAAACTTTTGTTCTTCTTAATCAAGCAACCATGAAACACTTATCTTCGGTCCGGATCCTGACAGGCACACACAGACACGGAACACCAACTCCTACCTTTTTATATATTTAAATTGCCGATGTACACCGATTAGCCATATGTATTGAAAGGAGAAATCATTATATATATATTAGGGCCTAGTTGCTTTTCCTGCACATTTTTTTCTAGGCTGCAGGTACTTTTTGTTACACTAAAGGTTTTCCTGAGATATTAGAATCCTTGAATACCCCCCATATACCATCACTAATGCCTGAATCATATCAAGAAATTGCTGCTAAGAAAAGAGCTGAAAGAGATACCCATTTAATCAAAGAATGGTTAATTCCAGAAGACAAGTTACCTAAAGATAAATGCGTTTTAGACTTTCCAATCAAGAGTGGATACTTGTCCAAATCAGAAATTGAAATCACCGAATCCAACGCTAAGGAAATCTTTAACAACATCAAATCCAAAGAGTGGACAGCATATGAAGTGACCAAGGCTTTCTGCCATAGATCCCAAATCGCACACCAATTAGCCAATTGTTTAACTGAAATCTTCTATGAAGAAGCCATGCAAGATGCTAAAGCGTTAGATGAGTACTACCAGAAGACAGGTGAATTGAAAGGTAGATTCCATGGTGTTCCAATTGGTCTTAAAGATAACATCAATGTTATAGGCCAAGCCACAACTATTGGTTTCGTCGACTGGTGCTTCAAACCAGAAGGTGGGTTCGACTATGATTCTGCCATTGCTGCGTTACTTAGAAAAGAAGGTGCCGTTTTTTATTGTAAGACAAATGTTCCGGTTGCTATGATGATTGCTGAAAGTGTTAATCATGTGTATGGTGCAACTACCAGTCCTTTTAACCGTTCGCTTTCAGCTGGTGGTTCTTCAGGTGGTGCTGCATGCCATGCTGCTTTAGGTGGTGATGTTATTTCAATTGGGTCTGACATTGGTGGTAGTATAAGAATCCCAGCTAGTTTCCAAAACTTGTATGCCTTACGTCCAACATTTGGTAGATATCCAACTTATGGTACTAGATCCGGCTTACCAGGTTTAGAATCTGTCAACAGTGTTAATGGTCCATTATGTAGATCTTTAGACTCTATGCAATTTTACTTAGAAAACATCTTGGCATCAGATCCATCCACAGTTGATCCTAAAGTTGCGTACATGCCATGGAAAGCTGTCGAACTACCAGAAAAACTAACAATTGCAATCTGTGATGATGACGGATATGTCAGACCGACTCCTCCAATTAGAAGAGCCATTGCTGAAGTCAAGAAATTACTAGAAGATGACGGTCATGAAGTCATTGATTGGGATCCAGCTGAACATGCTACACTAGCCAATTATATTGGTAAATTCTTCCTTTCAGATGGTGGTAAGAATGTTCTGAAAGTCACCGAAGCATCAGGGGAGCCATTGTTCCCACAGATGGCTGACTATGGTAGTAGTGCTGAACTAGGTGTTAGTGAATTATGGCGTTTGCAAGCTGAAAGAACAGGCGTTGCTAAGAAGTTCTTGGATAAGTGGGTCGGCACAGCAAAGAAAACCAAGACTGGTAGAATGATCGACGCTATTATTATTCCAGCTAGTCCTCATCCGGGTTGTCCACTTGATAAGTTTGGCCAGTATGTTGGGTACACTGCTGTTTTCAATGCATTGGATTATAGTGTTGGTATTTTACCGGTTACTAAGAGTGATAAGTCTATTGATTTGGCTGATAAGGATTACACTCCACGTAATAAGGATGATAAGGATGTCTATGAGAGTTATGAACCTGAAGTCAGTGATGGGGGTGCTTGTTCTGTTCAAGTTGCTTGTAGAAAATTTGAAGATGAAAAAGTTGTTGCTTTGTTAGAACGTTTATCTAAGCTTATAAACTATAAGGGTTGATCTCTTTTGTTTGCTTTTGCATAGCGCGTTTTTTTTATAAATTATATGGCATTATAGTTAGACTTACCTTTTTTTGATTTTTAGTTCTTTTAATTTGACATAAGCATTATAATGAATATTATGACATAAAAAGAATCGGGAGCATGTGACGTAAAGGCTTAAGGGAGTTCTAATATTTCGGAATTGTTGGATTTTAAAGTTTGGAAATAATGCCAGTTGATATGGTAAACCATATACTGGGTTGTGGACTACATAAGCCATTTGAGAAAAGGGTCAGTCAGTAGGTCAATGTTATATAACTGCATGACATCCATCTAACACTCATCATCTCCGACAGTAATACAATCAGTTAAGATATATGAAAAGAACAATTAATTAAAGCAGTATATTTTGAACAAAACACTAAATAAAAAGGAAGCAAGGCATAACAATGATATAATATTGAATAATCATTCAAGCAAAAAGAGGAATCATATCCATAATTAGATTAAAACAGCAGCTAAACCAGCAACGGCAGCAGCAAAACAAATTGGTCTAGCCATTTGAGCGGCACCTTCGTAAGTGGAGATAGAGCACTTGTGACAAGAAACGGTATCGGTTTCAGTACTGGATTTAGCTACTGTGTTAATGGTAGAGTTAACTGATGGTGAAGTGGTAATAGCAGCAGAACTTTCAGCAGTTGATAAAACATTAACAAAAGTAGAAGATGAGGGAGATCCAGCTGATGAAGAAGAACCAGACTTGGCTAACTTAATAGAAACACAATCAGAACCAATTTCTTCTCCGTAAACTAGTTCGTATGTGGAGGTAGAGTACTGGTATGGGTCGTTAGTGTTCTTACAAGCGTAGAAACCGTCCTCAGAACCATCGACTTCTAAAACACCAGCACTAGAGAATGAAACGGATGCAGCAGAATCTGCGACAGTTAATGCAACTAAACCGTCAGAAACACTGAAGACTTGGGGTAAAGAGTTACCTGATTCTGTTAATGTAGTACCTGATAAGGAGAAGTCTGCAGAGCCTGGACTACCAAGGAAATAGTAATCGATACCAGCACCTTCATGTCTAGAGAAGATACCTTGACCAGATAATTCAGAGTTATCTGATTGAACAAATAATTGCAAGGATTCATCGGCTATAGCTCTAGCAACTAGAGTTAGGGTAGCAGCGGAAAATGTGAATTTCATTTTAGATATGTACTTAGATAAGCGAGTGTAGACAAGTATTTTTAACTGTAGTAAGTAAATAAAGAGATTTCAATATGGACTACAAGATGAAAAACTGGAAAAGCATCGGAATTTATAGCGCCCCAAAGCACAGAATAGTCAGTCACGATTAATTTCAATTACGGAAATCATTCGGATTAAGCAGTATGCCAATGGCACAGCACTAACAAAAACAAACAAAACTGGATGCAGGGTTATATTTAAACGTTTTATACTGCTCCCTCGACCAACCCAGATGCTTGTTGTCATAGTTTCAAGATGGAATTGTCCTATTCCAATTCCTAAAACAGTATACCCCTTACACAGAAGGCAACTTGTTGGGTTAAGGTTTGGAGTAGACCAGGAACACACCCTGCTGATTGGTCATCCTTCTGCGGCGATTCCCAAAGGGGCTATGTGTCGATTTATTCTGGGGAGGCCCCTTACAGGGATGTCTGTCAGGGTTCTCGGCTGCTTAGCCAGTGCTTTGTCCCTTGGCCTGCAGTTGGAAGTTGGCAACACAAATAAGGATCCCG
This sequence comes from Ambrosiozyma philentoma, assembly GCA_003707675.3. NCBI lineage: Eukaryota > Fungi > Ascomycota > Pichiomycetes > Pichiales > Pichiaceae > Ambrosiozyma > Ambrosiozyma philentoma. The sequence continues at coordinate 22,685 of PPKZ03000067.1, forward strand.
GAACCTGTGAATTCCCACAGAGTCGTAACATAAATGGATCAGAATACACACACTAAAGTGACCAAACATAGAGTTAGTACGGTTATAATAGCACGTTCCATATCGTCTGCCCGTTGTTTCTCAATATTTTCGTACATGGAGAGGTCTATATTTAGGCATGCAATTAGTGCGGTTCCTGTTTATGCGAGTTACGTAATGTTGCAAACTTTGCTCAAGAGACTACGCAGATTTATTTTTAATGCAACCTCATACTTAAAATTATTAAGTTACTCAATTTTAAATTTGAACATTATATGAAATCTGGTATATAAACATGGTATATAAATTAAAGTGTACAGCATTATATATATGACAATAAACAACTATAAGCAAAAACACAAAATTCCTTAAGCATACCGTAGTTTGAATAAACTTTTAAAACTGTAAGTGTAAAATCAAATAAAGCAAAGCATACATCGCACGCTGTAGTTTTTAATATACGTATATAAGAACAAACTAGAAAATTAATGGACTGCGTGTTTCTATTTGGTTATTGTATGTGACTCAGTGTTTGGCATAACTTCAGATCAGTTAAAACTTTTCCTAAAGGAATTTACTCCTGAGTTAGTTGTTATCAGATTACTGTGTTTCATGCTATCTCCACAGATTTAGAAAATCCAAAAAAAAAACATTCAAAGACCTTCCCTACAATAGATAACAAATCAAATCAATTATATTGAATTGAATATCTCAATGATTTTACCGTTATTGAAGAGTTTTGGTTAAGGATAAAGTTTTCCTTTTTGTATACCAATAGCAACTCTCTCAATTAATCTCATATCATCTGCTAATTATATCAAGGAGTTTCTCTGTGATGTGTGACCAATTTCAATATGACAAAAGCAAAAGTAGTTCCATTCTTTTATAATCATTTTGCACGGCTTCACTGCTACATACTTCATATTTAGAAACCCAAATTTCTGCAAAAAGTTATCTTCTAAAAATAAGACTTGTAGTAATGCAAAATGTGAATTAATTAATTTACACTCCTAAAATGAAGCCATACGCCCGTACACCTTCACTTGCGTCGATCGGTGTAATCGACTTCATCGCAATTATATTATATTATATTGCTGGTAGTAAGAGATCACAACAAAACTCCTTTTCTAAACTATATCAGCGAACATCATAAACTCCTTGCCACATTTAGGTAACTGGGACTTAGCTCCATATTTTCATTGGCCCACAATTGAATATTAATATGAATTGATTATATCTTAGGTGGTAAGAAACCCTGTGGAAACAGGAAAAATACACTAAATGACTGTTTGGCTGTTAAATTGAATTGGCATCCCGTTTCGCTAACAAATGATTGCTTGATCCTAGGGTAACCACACATATTTGAATTGAGGTTGTTAGTTAACTCTTGAATGATGCCACTTTAAAGACAATTTTCTTTGAACAGGTGGTACTACTATTCAGAAAAATATCATCAACAAAGCACACTGTGATATGAGAAGTTCAATTATCAATATGAGACAATTAATTAATTGTACTTTTATAACTTATAGGAAAAATTTGAAACAGTAGTCTCTTTAAATTCAATCTTGAAAATATGAAGTACTTTTCACTTCACAGGATTCAACAAACACTTGACATGATTAATCTTTTTCACAAATGGTGACTGACAATTTAGAGAATTCCTGTGGTAAAGTAAGATTAGTTAAAGGAATTCATCAAACATTATTTCAATTAATTGCCTTTGCGCCTGATTGCTTTAGTTTCTGATTGAGTTGATGTAAGCAATTGTAGTAGCTTTGTCTTATCTTCTTATTCGAAAAGGTTTAATTGGTATGTTTTGTGTTCAATTTAATTTGATTTTTCATCCAGTCAAGAGTTATACTAATTCTACTTGTAAATCTATTTCAACTGACTACCATACCGCCAGCTTAATTTGTTGCACGTGTTACAGGCAGCAGCTTTTACGTTTTAAAACAACCATTGTACAAGCACATCACTATTGCACATATCAATTCTTTAGATAAAAACACTCCTAAGTTCCAGCTCCCAAACGCATTTAATGGTCTTGAGACCTTCTTTGTTGTAGTAGTGTTTGCTCTTGCATCAATAATTGTCTTGATTTAGATTCAATACGCGCCACTAAAGTGGGGGCACTTAGTTCGGTGACTTTGATGGTTATTAGCTGACTTGCTGAAATAATACCTTCCCTTACTCTCAAAGATCACTTAATTGGAAATATAAGGCATAACTTGGGCTACCACAAAGAACAGCTGTACAAAAGCGCCTTATATCATTTCCTTGAATTTGGAATCACCGCTCACCGCACACCTCATCAAGAAATTCAAGTCCAAGTCTAGTTTCTGGTTTTTTCCAGAAAAAAACTGGAACACTCAGATTGAACTTCAGCCTGACCGCCAGCTTCCACAACTCTCGCCATATGAGTCATTAGACCCTGTGACTAATAGCTAACCGTAACTCATCCCTTCTGAACAGCCCTAAAACAGACAACACCTGTAGCTATAATTCCTAAAATAAGGGTTACCCGCCCCGCGGGGTCGTGCGCGCCCCAGCAAATTTTTTCCGTGCAAAAAAAAAAAACGAAAAGCTGCGAAAATATAAAAATCATCAAGTTTTCCAGCAAGACAGGTTTTCGCCTTCCTCTCCCTTTTTTTCTGTCTTTTCTAGTTCAGACTACAAAACATCTATACATATTCACAATGGGTAAAGCTAAGACTCACGTTAACGTCGTCGTCATTGGTCACGTCGATTCTGGTAAATCTACCACCACTGGTCACTTAATTTTCAAGTGTGGTGGTATTGATAAGAGAACTATTGAAAAGTTTGAAAAAGAAGCTGCTGAATTAGGTAAAGGTTCTTTCAAGTACGCTTGGGTTTTAGACAAGTTGAAGGCTGAAAGAGAAAGAGGTATTACTATTGATATCGCTTTATGGAAATTCGAAACTCCAAAATACCATGTTACCGTTATTGATGCTCCAGGTCACAGAGATTTCATCAAGAACATGATTACTGGTACTTCCCAAGCTGATTGTGCTATTTTAATTA